>BGNK01001073.1:0-15906 GCA_003297005.1 Symbiodinium sp. clade A Y106 | reverse complement strand
TAGACCCGTGCGCCCTTTGTTGGGGCCTAGAGGCTCCCAGCTGGCGAGCGTCGACAGTAGCGCTAGCGTGGCTAGCTGCCCTAGGAGTGTGATCATCACGTTTCAGCGCCAGGCTCCACCGCAAGGTTTGCTCCATGGCATAGATGCTACCACCTCCACAAATATGAGTCCCGCTGCTGGGACACAGCTGAGCCGGAGTGCTTACTACTACTACTACTACTGCTACTGCTACTGCTACTGCTACTGCTACTGCTACTGCTACTCCTACTCCTACTCCTACTCCTACTCCTACTACTACTACTACTACTTTGTTACTACTTCTGCTACTTTCCCAAACCCCTTCCCCCGAAGCCGAACCGAAGGAATCAACAAGAAGACGAAGACTTCCAAGGCGCAGTAATAGCCGCCTGCACCGCTCTGCCACTCCACTGGGCCTTAATGGGAGCTCAGAGTTTAGGGCTTCTTTTAAGGGCTCCTTGTCGGTTTAGGGTTTAGGAGTTAGGGTTTAGGGATTAGGAGTTAGGGTTTAGAGATTAGGATTTAAGGTTGTTTAGGGATTAGGATTTAGGGTTTGGGGTTGAGGGTCTTGGTTTAGGAGGTGGGGTTCAGCGCGTAGGCTTTAGCATTAGGGTTCATGGGCTTTTCCACGACCGCCATGCACCACCGATACTTCTGTGGTACAGGGAAGGTGCTTTAGGGTTTAGGCTTCGCGCTTTAGGGTTTAGGCTTTAGGATGGAGGGTTTTAAGTTCTCTGCGAGCTGCTTTGGGGGATGAGGGGTCAGGGCCTTGTGGGTGTGTAAGGGCTACTGTAAGGGCTTCTGTAAGGGCTTCTATCCATTCGTGATTCAGCACGGTGGGGTTACGATTTGGAGTCACGACTTGGGGGTGCAGGGTTCAAGGCTCCATGTTCGGGCTTAGGGTTTCGACTTCTAGGGTTGCGGCCCAAGATTTTGGGCGTAGGCTTTAGGGCAGGAAAGGCAAGAACACTCAGCAAGCCAACAAAGAATTGACTCGTGAAAGCATCATCAACACTAAACACCATGCTGGCACGTGCTCATTTAAGATTTCATGATCATACAGGAAATTTGGAAGTTAACACCCCAAGTCCTGAACTATAAACCCAAAGCCCACCAAGCCCCCCAATCTGATTAACCACCCAAGGAGAAACTCATAAACCCTCACACTCCCTGTATAAACACCTATGTTTATCAACCTAAATACACTAAAACCCCAGCAGCAACTCTTATGGAAACCCTTAAGGGGTCCTTCAAGGGGGCCATCTTTAATTGTGTTTTTTTTCGGGTTCTATCATAGGCCCCCTTTAAAGACTAACGACTCCGAGCTCCGAGCACCCTGTGCTCAAGCCGCCTTCGCAGGCCTCCAAGAGCCCCCCTTCCGGGGCGTCCTTGGCTTCGGGTTTAGGGTTTAGGGTTTAAGGTTTAGGGTTTATGGTTTCGGTGGCTCCAATATCCCTTAATTAAGGAATAGCTCACAAAAACCGTATAGAAACAGGAGAGGCTAGAAGTCTAGGAGGGTGGGGAGGAAGTCTACAATCCCCGGGGCTTTAGGACTTGGAGCTTTGGGCTTAGAGGATTCAGGGGTTTAGGGTGTGTGTGATGTGGGGATTTACAGCAGGGTTTACGGTCCAAGGCTTTGGGGGGCAGTCGGGTTTGGGTCACGTTCGGCGATTGGGGTGCAGAGTGGAGGGCTGAGGGTCTGGGTTGGCGGGTTTCGGGCTTAGGGCTTGGGGCTCCGTCTTGTGCGGTTGAAGGCTCGAAATTTACGGTTTATTGCTGGGGTTTGTCTCGGTTCAGAGCTTTGGGCGTTCAAGGTTTAGACCCTTGGGGTAGAGTCGCAGCAGTGGAACAAATCAACACTCACATGCCCAAGCCGAAAACTCGAAACAGCCCCACAAGAAGATGACCGCCAACTCGGCAAGAGCTGGCAAATCCAAACTCGGAAGGATAAGAAGCAAAAAACAGGCTTCAGCCAATGTCTGACGAAACGAAGATTGCGTGGCAAGTGCCGCTGGCTTCTTGTGTGCTTCTTCCTAGAGAATTTTCCTACCGCTGTAAGTAGGCACACGGCATGTCGAAAGACTTCAATATTGGTTTTGCATCTTTTCTGAGTCTTGGCACGTACGGTGAGATGTAGACTTGAGGACCTAGCGCAGCTTAGCACGTCGGGGCTTGGCTTCGGGCTGATGATCATATTCCTGGAGGCTGCTTCGGGCTTGTGTATGAGGCTGTTGGATTTAAAGTAGTATAGGGGTCTGTATAATCAGAATAGGGTTTTGGGGTACATTATACTATAACTATGATAAGGAACCCCAAAAATGGTATTACTAATTTTTAGGCCCCTGTATTAACGTAGAGGGGTTTCTTGTGCAGGCATCGTGTGATTGGGTCGATGTGATGGGGCAGCTTCAGAAACCATATTATGCGAGTTTCCGAAAATAGGGGGACCCTCGTATAGTACCCTAAACAGTAGGATCCTTTTATAAGGATCCCGAAATAAGGCACCTCTAATTTGCGGAAACTCCCATATGCTGCAGCAGACGAACTCTTTCTCCCTTTGGGGAATCATTGCTTGGGTTTCCAGGTTCTGCATCCCAGAAATGTAGGGGCCTTAACAATTAGAGTAGGGTTTTGGGCTCCTTTATGATATGGTCATAAAAAGGAACCCGAAGGAATAACCATATAATATGGCGATAATCCCTTCCCCCTAATATTAAAGGGGGGGCCCCCCACAAATAAGAACTCCAAATGTGTGTTTATAACTAGGGGAGGTTGTTATCTTTGCTTGATGAAAATGTCGATGATGATGACGATGATGATGACTTTGATGAGCTTTGATGATGACGGTGATGAGGATGATGACGATTTTGATGAGCTTCTTGATGATGATGACGATGATGATGGAGCGTTGATGATGACGATGATGAGGATGATGACGATTCTGATGAGCTTATTAGGTGTCACAGGAGCCACAGGTGTCACAGGCACCTTGTTTCAGGTGTCACAAGTGTTTCAGGTGTCACAGGAGTCACAGGTCACAGCGCACAGGAACCTCAAGTGTCACACGTGTTTCAGGTGTCACAGGAACCTCAGGTGTCACAAGTGTCACAAGTGTGAAGTAGTAGCAGCAGTGTAGTGGTAGTAGTAGTAGTAGCAGCAGCGGCAGCAATCGCAGCGATCGCAGCGCCATGAGCAGCAGGAGTAGCAGTGGGAGGGTTTCGGTGAGTTTGGGTGGGTTTGCGCGGTTTTGGCGCTTGAATTTTGATTCCGGGTGGGGAAAGGGCCCAAACTGAGTGCGACCTTCGCCAGAGCGCCGTGGCGCCCAATCAACAACCCCGCCATAGCTCAGTTGGCAAGTGCCTGCGCCGCAAGCCGGTCCGGGGAAGGCCGCGGGCTCAATCCCCGGGGGTGTCATTTGGGGTGACCAAAGGCTCCGGAGGCATCGGGCTCTCGTGGGACATCCATCCGGCTCTGGGGGGACATCCGGCTCTCGCCGGACATCCGGCTCTGAAGGCGGCCGTTTGGGAACCCTAGCCACGGTACAAGAAGGCTTAATAAGAGCTTTTATAAGGGCTCAATATAGCTTCAATAAGGGCTCCATAAAGCCTCACAAAGCTTGAATAATAAGGCTTCAAGAAAGGCTTAGCTAATAAAGCTTTTTCATGAGGCTCAATTGAGCAGTTGCTGAGTCATGCAATTGTCATCCTTTGCAAGCATCGCAACCATCCAATCACAACCATGCAATCATCCATCCAGCCATCGCAACCATCCCATCTTCCATNTCCTTTGCAAGCATCGCAACCATCCAATCACAACCATGCAATCATCCATCCAGCCATCGCAACCATCCCATCTTCCATCCAGTCAATGCATGCTATTACATCGACCGTTCATGCGAATTTATGCTTGTTCTCAGCACTCCAGATGGTAGTTGTTGTGGTAGTGGTAGCAGTAGTAGCAGTCGGCGTAGTTGACGTCGTAAAGCAGATTTAGTGAGTGTAGTAATAACAGTTGTAGCAGTCGTCGTCATCGTAGCAGGGTGTAGAAGTATAGTAGAAGTCACAGGAACTTCAGGTGTCACAAGTGTTTCAGGCGTCACAAGTGTTTCAAGTGTCACAGGAACCTCAGGTGTCACAGGAACCTGAGTCATGCAATTATCATCCTTTGCAAGCATCGCAACCATCCAATCACAACCATGCAATCATCCATCCAGCCAGCCATCGCAACCATCCCATCTTCCATCCAGTCAATGCATGCTATGACATCGATCGTTCATGCGAATTCATGCTTGTTCCCAGCACTTCTCAGCAGTAGTTGTCGTCGTAAAGCAGATTTAGTGATTGTAGTAGTAATTAATAGGTGTCCACAGGAACCTCAGGTGTCACAAGTGTTTCAAGTGTCACAAGTGTTTCAGGTGTCACAGGAACGTCAGGGGTCACAGGAACCTGAGTCATGCAATTGTCATCCTTTGCAAGCATCGCAACCATCCAATCACAACCATGCAATCATCCATCCAGCCATCGCAACCATCCCATCTTCCATCCAGTCAATGCATGCTATTACATCGACCGTTCATGCGAATTCATGCTTGTTCTCAGCACTTCTCAGCAGCTGTCACCAGATGGTAGTTGTTGTGGTAGTGGTAGCAGTAGTAGCAGTCAATTAGTGATTGCAGTAGTAATAGGTGTCGTGGTAGTCGTCGTGGTAGATCGTAGTCGTCGTCTCGTAGTCGTAGCATGTAGCAGTTCTTGTGGTCGTAATAAGAATAGCAGCAGCAGCAGCAGCAGCAGGAGTAGCAGTAGCAGTGGCAGTGGTAGTGGTGGTGGTGGTGGTGGTGGTGGTGGTGGTAGTAGTAGTAGCAGTCGTCGTCATCGTAGCAGGGAGTAGAAGTATAGTAGAAGTCACAGGAACCTCAGGTGTCACAAGTGTTTCAAGTGTCACAGGAGGCACAGGTGTCACAGGAGCTTCAGGTGTCACAGGAACCTCAGGTGTCACAAGTGCGGCATGAGCAGCAGTGTACAGGAGTAGTACAGCAGCAGGGGGAATGAGGGGGAATGGGTGGGTTTGGGAGGGTTTCGGCGGGTTTGCGCGGTTTTGGGCGCTTGAATTTCGATTGCGGGGAAAGGTTCCAAATCACACCCGCGGGACTGAGCCTGCGACCTTCTCCAGAATTGGCAAGCGCCTGTGTCGCAAGCCATTCTGGGGAAGGTCTCGGGCTCAATCCCCGGGGGTGTCATTTGGGCCCTTTCCCCGAATCGAAACTTTGGGGTGACCAAAGGCTCCGGGGGCATCGGGCTCTCGTGGGACATCCGGCTCTGGGGGGACATCCGGCTCTCGCCGGACATCCGGCTCTGCGGGGACATCCGGCTCTCGTGGGACATCCAGCTCTGAAGGCTGCGTGTACAAGAAGGCTTAATAAGAGCTGTTATAAGGGCTCAATATAGCTTCAATAAGGCTTTCATAAAGCTTCACAAAGCTTGAATAATAAGGCTTCAATAAAGGCTTAGCTAATGAAGCTTTTTAATGAAGCTCAATTGAGCAGTTGCTGAGTCATGCAATTGTCATCCTTTGCAAGCATCGCAACCATCCAATCACAACCATGCAATCATCCATCCAGCCATCGCAACCATCCCATCTTCCATCCAGTCAATGCATGCCATTACATCGACCGTTCATGCGAATTCATGCTTGTTCTCAGCACTTCTCAGCAGCTGTCACCAGATGGTAGTTGTTGTGGTATTGGTGGCTGGATTGTGCTTCATCGTAGTACAACACCAGTACTGGAAATGCCTCCTCTCGGGTGATGGCTGGATTGTGCTTCATGCTAGTACAACACGAGTACTGGAAATGCCTCCTCTCGGGTGCTGGCTGGATTGTGCTTCATCGTAGCGCAACACTAGTACTGGAAATGCCTCCTTTCGGGTGCCGGCTGGATTGTGCATCATCGTAGTACAAAACCAGTACGTACTGGAAATGCCTCCGGTACAACACTAATTAGTACTGGAAATGCCTCCTCTCGGGTGATGGCTGGAACGTGCTTCATGGTAATACAACACGAGTACTGGAATTGCCTCCTCTGGGGTGTTGGCTGGATTGTGCTTCCTCGTAGTACAACACCAGTACTGGAAATGCCTCCTTTCGGGTGCTGGCTGGATTGTGCTTCATCGTAGTACAACACCAGTGCTGGAAGAAATGCCTCCTCTCGGGTGTTGGCTGGATTGTGCTTCATCGTAGTACAACACTAGTACTGGAAATGCCTCTTCTCGGGTGACTGTAACTGATGGTCTCTTAATTCAGTCCGAAAGTGAAAGCAAGTGCCAGACCGCTCCCAGTCTCGCACAGTCCGTACAGTACAAGCAAGTGCTGCCCCAAGAGAGAGTCAGAGAGAGTGGAATTTAGGCTCTAGAGTCAGGAGGGTGTTGTTCCTCAACGGGTCTTTTGGAGCCCCCGAACCACCCCCCTAGTTCAAACTGGGTTTTAAAACTTTAGAGGGCGGGGCTAATTCCGGGTGGATTTCGGTAAAAGCGTTTTTAATATTTGGGGGGAGTTTAGTAAAAGGGGGAAGGGATTAACAAGGAACCCTAAGGAATAACATAATCACTTATTTAGGCTTCTATAGTACCACGCACCCCCACAATCCAAACAGATTGACAAGCGGCAGATTCTTGGGTAGAGGCCTGCTCCTCCGCAGAGCAAACTTCTCACGACGACGACAGAAGCCATGTGAAGCACACGTGTAATGACATACCGAGAGCATAGACAGTCATATGAGTCAGACTAAAGCCGGAACCGCAGGAGAAATAGTCGTCATCTTGCAACACCAGTTGCATCAGAGGAGAGCAAGCAGCGGAAGCATGAGCCGTCTTTTTGCCAATAACAGCACTGATGCTAGCAGTGCCGTACACGCCTCGTGCCCTGACACCCGCATGGTCTACATGGGATCTGCACACATGGCTCATCCCAATAACAACAAACACACAAGGCCTCCGATGTGGTCGATGGGGGTTCAGTGCTGGCCTCCTTGAAGGGAAAAATGTTATTGTCGCTTTTGGCTTCGTGCGTCTCACGCCCACTGAACACGAGGCTCTATTGAGTTTGGGTTTGCCGCGGTTCAGTGCCCGGTTAGCGGCTGCAATGCATACTGCAGATTCACCCACCTTCCTTAGGAGTTCAGGAGCTTAGGGGACTTTGGTTTTTTGTTGTTGTTATTGCACCCCGAAACTGCGAACCCCTAAACCCAACTTGCGGCTGCCTGCGTTGTTGTCGATTCCACGGTTGTCACTGAAGTTTCGGCGCTCTCCTCGGAAGTAACACTTCGGATGGTGAAGCTGGAGGTTGAGAGCCAAAGAAGTCGAGCAGCGCAACAATACTGTTCCATCATCGTCATCATATCCTAAATCCCAAACCCTGAACCCTAAACCCCAAGCAGGGCCAGTGAAAAACTATCAACGTCTAAAAGTGTCACCGGTGCCTCCTCGATTTGAGTCTCGTCGGAAAGCTCCACCTACCGGGTTGCCCTTCACATATGCAGAGAAGTAGGCTTTGAGGTTTCGGTTGAGGGTAAGCGACTCTTAGCCATAAAGCCCTTTGCATCCCTACAACGGTCCCACAAAGGTGCCAGGAGTTTAGGGTTTAGGGTGTGCTCGAAATCCTCGAAGCAGGCCGTCCGAGCAGACTGCAACCGAGATTCCGTGGTCCCTTCCGTCGCAGTCGGAGCGGTGGTGGTACCACTTGTTTGCTCGGTCGTTGGGGCCTGTCAGGTCTGGAGTCTTGAGTCTGGGGTCTGGTTTAGGGCATGGTTTAAAGTTTAGGGTTTTGGGTTCAAGATTTCGGGCGTCTTCGGCCTCAGCATCGCACGCACTAGCCAAGTCCCCTGCGAGCCCAGACCCCAACACCCCATGAAATATCCTGAAACCATATAAAACCTTGAAATCCCCAGACCCCGAACCACAGAAACTATAAACATGGGAGCTGAGCTTCCGTGGTCCCTTCGGTCGTTGCCGTCGGTGCGGTCGTTGCGCCCTGGGCTTGCTGTCTTTCCGGGTCTTTCCGGTCAATGTTCATGCAAAGTCGGAACTCTCTTCACCCTACACCCCAATCCATGGACCTAAACACGAGACCCTAATCGTCGGAACTCGTTTCCCCCGGCACCCTAACCCTAGACCGTAAGCCCGAGACCCCAATCGTTGGAAACTCTATTCAGCCTACACCCGAACACTCTTGAGCCTCAACCATGGACCCCACTCGGAACTATCTTCGCGGGGTTCAAGCTTCAGCAAAGGGGCATTCATCAACTTCGCGACCTCAGGGTCCTCCTGCATATGTTCAAGCTCGTGCCTCGGTGATTGCTTATAGCTTGTTTACGGTTTGGGGCTTAGGGTTTGGGGTTTCAGGGTTTCGGGTTTGAAGTTTGGGGCTTCAAGGTTTGGGGGTTTAAGGTTTGGGGTTTTTAGGGAACACAAGTAGCACCATCATGTCCAAGACGATCGACAGCTGTTCAGTTCTACAGTGCCGAATACCGATGGACTTCTTGCAAGTATCTATAACGTCGCACACACAGTCCTACATCCTAAACCCTGAAACCCCGAACCCAAGAGCCTAAAACTGAAAACCTAAATCCTTATAAACCCTGAACCCTGAACCCGAAACCCGAAAAAGAACTTAAACCCGAAGCCCCAGACTTTGCGCCATGATTGGAACGGGCTCCCAGCGCCAGCTTCGTGCTGAGGACATCCTTGGAAGGCTGCGCGGGATTTTCGATCTCCGGGCATGAGGATGAAGCGTCGAATTTGCTCAGGTTGTAATGTTTAGGGGATTTCGGGTTTAGGACGTAGGGCTTAGGGCTTCTAGGATTTAGTGTTTAGAATTTAAGGTTTCGGGTTTAGGATTTGAGGTTTACGCAGCTTAAGCTTTCGAGTGGAGTGGGGGCTGGCCCCAGCCGACGGACAGTTGCCGGGCTGTCAGACGCCAGGGCGCTGCAACGGGTTTAGGGTTCAGGGTTCTTGGGAAGGAAGGGAGTTTTGGGGGCTTGAGGCTTGGGGATTGGGGTCTAGGGTGTAGGGTTTTAAGGCTTTACGGTTTCAGGGTTTAGGGTTAAGAACATTTAGGATTTGCACGAGAGCAGAGCAGGCATTGAGATTTCCGCTCCGCGTTCACATCAGAATGTCGACTCACCACGCAAGAGTGTCACAAAAACTAATCAAAAGTTAGCTGGAAATGCACAAGCGCAAGTAGCAACAAAAATTATTTTACTTCGAACATCCCCACCCTACCAGGTAGTCTCAATGGTAGTCTGCGGGGTTGGGCACTCCAGGTAGTCCCACGGTAGTCTGTGGGGTTGGGCACTCACGATAGTCTGTGAAGTTGGGCACTCCGGGCAGTCTCACGGTAGTCTGTGAAGTTGGGTATTCCAGGGAGTCGCACGGTAGTCTGTGGGGTTGGGCACTCCAGGGAGTCTCACGGTAGTCTGTCGGGATTGGGCGCCCCAGGGAGTCTCACGGTAGTCTGGCACTCCAGGGAGTCTCACAGTAGTCTGTTGGGATTGGGCACTCCAGGAGTCTCACGGTAGTCTCACGATAGTCTGTGGGGTTGGGCACTCCAGGGAGTCTCGCGGTAGTCTGTTGGGATTGGGCACTCCAGGGAGTCTGACGGTAGTCTGTTGGGATTGGGCACTCCAGGGAATCTCACGGTAGTCTGTGGGGTTGGGCACTCCAGCGAGTCTCGCGGTAGTCTGTTGGGATTGGGCACTCCAGGGAGTCTCACGGTAGTCTGTGGGGTTGGGCACTCCAGGAGGTAGTCTCAGCGGGCGAGGAGTAATAGCTGACTTCAAAAATCTAACAACCCCACACCGAGGGTGGGGAACAAAAGTGCAGGCAGTGATTGCTACTACTGCAGCTGCTGCTCCTGCTCCGGCTCGCTACTCCTGCTGCTTCTGCTGATGCGGCTGCGGCTGCTGCTGATACTCCTCCTCCTCATCCTCCTCCTACGCTTATCTGCTCCGCCTCTGCATCCGCCGCCTCCTCCCCTCCTACTACCACTACTACTGCTACGACTACGACTACGACGACTTCTTCTACTACTACTACGACTACTACGACTACTACTACTACTACTACTACTACTACTACTACTACTACTACTACGACTACTACGACTACACGACTACGACTACCACCACCACTACGACTACGACTACGACTACCACCAACACCACCACCACGACCACGACCACTACCACTACCACTGCCAGTGCTACTATTATTACTGAACTTTAGACCCCAACTCCTTCAACCTCTGCCTACACAGAGTAGTATAGGAGCCCCCACGGAAGCTGCCGGCTGCACCGAGACCATGTGGTCCTGTCATTCCCAGTGCTTGATTGCATCTCAAAGGGATTGGGTTTAAGTTTAGGGTTCAGCGTGGGCTTTTTTCCAAGTCCCAAGCAATGCATTGCAAAACTGTTCAGATTTTGCTCAATCCTCTTTGCGATGCAGGATGTCGTCCATAATCACTTCACCTCTCATTCTGGAGCGGAGAGTCTCACGGCGTGCTGTCCGCTCACGCTCTATCTGATGCCGCTTCATGGCAACACTTCTGTCATGCTGCCTTCTCATTTTCCTCCATCTGTGGAGCATTTTCCGGAGTCGCCTTGGTTTCTCGGCTTCTCGAGCTTCTTATGCAGCCTTGTTTTGGCCTGTACACGAGATTGTCATGCTGGCCCATGGTTCACCATTCCCAGCGCTGCATACGTCGTGCCCTGTAGGCTGCCTCCTTTGCTCCCATCGGCCTTGCCTGCCATCTTCTGCTTTGCTGGTGAGAGTATGACCAAGAAGTCGATCGCAGTCGCCAAGTCACAAGGTCGGCTTCGAAAAGAGACATTGCTGAAGGAAAATTGGACTATGTAAGATTCGCTCCTGGATCTTGCAACACGGTGCACACCCCTGGTCAGCGTCTGCGGCACGATTCGGCTTTAACTTCTGTTCTTGAGACATGCCATCGGATGATCGAGCAGCCTCCAACAGCAGCCGGTGCTCTGAAACCCATTTTTCGGATTGCAGTCGCTGAGCTTCAGAGAACAGTTTTTGAATCGTCGCATGGCGGCGGTCGTCCTTCAGCAATTTATGCAGCAGAAAATATAGCTCGGTCAGCAGTTCAGACTCCTCCCGCGAGTCTGCGTTGGCGAGCAGCGGCTTCGGCGGTGGCCCCGGCGGAAAATCTGCGATGACGACTGCTTTGCCGACAGGTGCTGCCGGGTGGATTCTTCGTCTTCAGTAGGCTTGGTCTTTGAAGGCTTGGTGCATCCTTCCGCGTCGTAGTTCTGGCGAACGACCGGGTCCGTCAAAGTTTGGAGCGCTTCGTAGACCTGGTGAAAGTTTTCCTTGGTCCCGCCCTTATCTGGATGCACCTACATTGTCGTTCTCTTGAAGGCCGTTTTGATCTCATCCAAACAGGCGGATTGCTCCACCTGCAACAACTTGTAAAAGGATGGCGCAGGCATCGCGAGCAATTTCTATGAAGAGACTCGTCGAATACTCCGTACAGGGACTTGCTGTGCCACGAACTAACTAACTAACTAACTAACTAGCCAACCAACCAACCAACCGACCCACTAACTGACTAACCAACAACCCAACTAATCGACTAATTAATTAACTAACCAACTAGCTAACTAACTAGCTAACTAACTAACCAACTAACCAGCTAATTGATTAACTAACTCACCATCTAACTAACTAACTAACCAACCAACCAACCAACTAACTTATCGCTTTGAGCAGATTTTAGCAGTGCCTTCCATGGGTTTCAAAAGCCCGCAGCTGCCAAGACTTCACAGCAATCCAGCAAACATCATCAGTTCCAGGGGCTCTCTGCCAGTTATGCTGGCTCAGTAGTAGCGAGTAGTAAGTAGTAGTACGTAGTAAGTCGTAGCAAGCGGTAGCAAGTCACTTGCAGTATGAGTCAAGCCCGAAAACTCTCACACATCCGAACCGTAACATGGAAAGCCAACAGACCCCTTACGCAGCTCACTCACCGGTCCTCCGAACAAACCTGGCAGACACGGACAGCCAACCGGGGTGCTGGGCTGGATCTCGGGGCTAATGCCTTAAGGCCAAGGGCCATCTTGGCTAAACACGAAAGGTGTGGGCAAACCTAGCACCACTCCATATCCTTTTCGTGGGCAGCAATACGCTTCAGCTCAGAACCTCGATGCTGCACTATATATCTCGATGGTTTGGGATCCGCGCCTGTGCGGTTCCTAGACCCTAAACCCTAAACCCTCGAGGTTGCAACTCCTCCAGTGTTCAGCAGTCTGGAAGCCATACGGAATCCGGCACCCTAAACCCGAGCTCGATAATTTGTGCAACAGGTGCGCATGTTTGGGGTTTGGGGGTTTAGGGATTACGATTTGACGTTTAGGGCTACATACACGAATGTCCGTGGAGATGCATACATGAACAGATGCACATGCGTGTATATATATATATACATATATATATATATATATATATATATTTACTTATTTATCTATATATATATATATATATATATATATTTGTATATATATATATATATGTATTTATTTATTTTGAGTTTTGAGTTATGTATCTTTTGGATATGCCTCTGAGAATATGCATGTAGATAGATATAGATAGATACATATGTGTATATATGTATTTTCTGGTATCTACATGCCCATGTAAACAGATATACGAATGTAGGCAGGTCTGCATGCATATGTCTATGTCTATGTCTATGTCAATGTCTATGTCTGCGTCTCTGTCTCTGTCTCTGTCAACGTGCATGTGTATGTCTGTTTTTATCAGCACATGCATACATACATACATGCATACATACATACAAACATGCATACGAACATGCATACAGCGTCTAGATAGATGGATAGATAGGTAAATAGATGGATCAATAGAAAAGCAGAGAGACAGATCCATAGAGCGATGGACAGCTAGACTCAGCTAGATAGGCACGTACATATATACATACGTACATACATACAAAGATAGGTAGATACATACCTAGATAGATTGATTGATTGATAGATTGATATAAGACGGATAAGATAAATAAGACAGATAAGATAGATCAGTTAGATAAGATAGACAAGATGGGTAAGATAGACAGACGGATGTATGGATAAACAGATGGATACACGGGTGGGTGGGTGGCTGGCTGGCTGGGCGGGTGGGCGGGCGGGGGGGTGGGTGGATAGATGGGTGGACAAATAGATAGACAGACAGACGGATAGATAGACAGACGCATCGATCGATCGACAGACAGAAGGGTAGATGGACAGATGAAGTAGCTAGCTAGCCAGTTAGATCTGTCGGTTGATGGATAGATGGACAGAAACAGAGATACATATTTCGGTTTCAAGGATGCAGAACCGGTGTCCACAGCCTCATAATGCCCTCAACACGAGGATTCAGGGTTGGGGAACCGGTGCTGTGAGGGTCAGGTTAGAGTTCAGGGTCGCAGGTGTCGAATTGAGGGTGTAGGGTGGAGGATTCAATCTACTGCGTAGGGCTTTGGGTCAAAAGCATTAGGGCATATTAGGGCTTAGGATAGGATTCAGGATTTCTGACACCGCCTTCGGCCCGCTGATGACACTGATCCCGGGCATCTTCGCTGCCAGAGAGTTGTGATAGAGCCAGCAGGCCCCTGAAGGCCTCAAGGCAAGGTCCCTGATTCGGGTTTAGGCTTTAGGGTTTCGGGCTTAGGGCCCAAGGATTAGAATTCAAGGTCCAGGGTTGAGGGTTTAGTGCTTATAAGCTCAAGAGGGTCAAGGGCGCAAGGAGCAACTGGAGCTGAAGACATTTGGCTTCGCGTTCTCTGGGGACTTGGATTTGAGAGCCCCGGATTTTCGGGTTGGGGTTTAAGGTCTAGGATTTCTTGGCAGACGTACCGTTTAGGGTTTGGGGAAAGCCCTGAGCTGCCTATCCGCATGGTGAACCCAAGCTCCGCGCCTTAAGGTTTAGGGTGATTCCTAGGCCCCAAAACTTTAACCAACTTTACGGCACTCAACGAGTATAAGACCGCATTAAAAATTGAGACCCTTTCAAGACCCTAACACCCCTTAACACCAAACCTTTAAGCCCCGAAACCCCAAAAATTGAAACCATTAACCCACCAGGCCTCCAATGGCACTTATAAAAAAAACTCTACCGGGACCTTGATGGTAACCCTGGAAGCATCCCTTTGACATAGTAACGCTGATAGTAGCCCTTCCTTAACACATCCCTTAAACTACTAACGCTTATAGTGTCACTCCTAGGGCCCTTATAGGAACCCTTAACAAATCGAAACCCTGTGCCCCGAAAGAACCCTGAACCCCAAACCCCAGATCCTAAACCCCAAGCCCTCAACCCGAAAACTCAAAACCTTACCGTCTGAGCTGGAGGCAAAGAGAGTTTGTCGAAGCTGAACTTTTGGCAGCCCCTTAGAAGGGTTCATAAGTCTGGGGGTAAGGTTTCAGGCTTGGGGTTTACGGGTTTGAGGGTTTGGGGGCTTCGAGGGCTTAGGGCTTGCAGGTTTATGCTCGGGCCTAGGGTTGAGTTTAGGGGTTTGGGTTTGGGGTTTACGGATTTGGGGCTTAGGGTTCCTTTACAGGTTCCTCTATGGAGATTCTTTAACGGGTCTATAAGGCTACTATAGGGCATATAGGGATTTTGGGTTTAGCTGTTTAGGCCTTAGGGTTTAGGGCTTGGGAGTTTGGCGGTTTAAGGGTTTACCCAGAGGCCCCATAGTAGTTCCTTGTTGGGGTTCATATATAGAATCCGATAAGGTAATCCCAAAAAGGAACTACTATTGGGCCTCTGGGTAGGGTCTAGGACTTAGGGTGTTGGGCGGTTTAGGGTTGAGGGGGACTTAGGGTTCGCGGGTTTCGAGGGTTGGGGGTTTAGGGGTTTAGGGTTTGGGGTTTGGGGTTTGGGGGGCTTCGGGGCTCTTCGGGTTTACAGGCTTGCGGCTTTAGGGGTTTAGGGCTATAAGGTTCTAGGGTTTACGCTTTCGCACGCTAGGGCTACGGTTAGAGCTCTAGGGCTTGAGGGTTGAAGGAGTAATGGCTTGGTGGTGGACGGGTATGGTCGAGGGTTCCGTTTGGGAAGCCACAAAGAGTAAGCAGGGACCTGCAGTTGGAGAACCAGCACGTGCGAGCTCAATGCACTAGCTGTAACAGGCGAAGATTGGTGAGCAGTCGCGTAACGTAGTGAACAAAGAAGCCGTAGTTGCAGAAGATGCCGGATTTCGTTCTTCTGGGGTTCGGGTGCTGAACCCTTGTTAGAGGAAAGCACTACAGGCTCACATATTATCATATGGGGGTTTCCGAAAGGAGGGCCCTAAATCGTAGGATCCTTGCTATAAGGACCCGAAAATAAGGTACCCTAATTTTCGGAAACTCCCACCTATTATCTGAAGCAGCCAGCTGAACCAAAAAGCCCGAGAAAGTCGGATGCAGCTCGAGCTCTTGATCCTGAGAGCGCCACAGTCCCAGGATGTCCTAAACCCTAAACCCTAAAACCTAAACCCTCCACTCCTAAACCCAAAAGAAGGAGCTCTTTTTCTGAGGGTTTGACTGGTTTTCCGCACATCTCTGCTGACAGTCAGCTGCGTTCTTTTCGTGACTGTGTGGAAGCATAACCTTGGCACTCAGGTTCTATATGCTCGAAGCGAAAGCTGAGGTGGAAGTAAAACCCAAAGCATCAACAGCACGAAAGGAGCTCGGGGATAATCCGCCGAGGCCAAAGGCCTCTGGCGTTTTGATGGTTAATACTAACCAACCCTCTACCTAATCCTTCTCCCTGCAGCCCAAATGCAAACTTCCAGCCCGGTTCCGTCCTTTTTTGCTGCCGAATTTGCCCCCCAACGCCCTCC
>BGNK01001072.1:140952-165603 GCA_003297005.1 Symbiodinium sp. clade A Y106 | reverse complement strand
GCAGGGCAGGGCAGGGCAGGGCAGGGCAGGGCCCAAGAAGAAGGCTGCAGGGACCGGATTCTCCTAAACCCTAAAGCTAAACACTCGCACCCCTAAGCCCTGCTTGGAGGTTCATGGGTAGTTGTAAGTGTGTTTATAAGTCCCTAATACGGGCTTAAGTATAGTTACCCTACTTATAGCCCTACTTATAACTACCCGTCCCTGAAGTTTTCCAGGCGCCGATCGTGCCGAAGCCCGAAACAGGCTGCCCGAGGCGACGCATCAGGGTTGTCATTTTTGTTCTTTTATAAATGTACTTGATAATTGGTTTATGTTTCTATTTGTCTGTTTATCTGTGCGTGTGCGTGCAGAATATATGTGGGCGTGTTAAAGTTCCAGGCTTTAGCGGTTTTGGGCTACAGATTTAGGACTTCGGAGTTTAGGGGTTTCCAAGCGTTAGTGTCCTGAATTGTGCTCCTTCACCTTGAATTCGTAAGTCTACATGTGAACGGGTTCTGGAGTACCATACGTTGTTTCGGACCTGTTCCTTAACGGAATCATTATGAAATATACGTTTCGTTTCCTTGCCCAGAGGGTCCATATATACTACTATCATGGAATTAGGCCCTAAAAGACCATCCTCATTTATGGTTTTGGGAACCTGATTCCATAATAGTAGTGTATATGGGCCCGCTGGGTTGGTTACTTCAAAGCCCAGGAAGTTCATCTAGAATCCCAGTCCGAAACCCCGAAACCACAGACCGCGAGACCCCGAGGCCCTAAACCCAGAAAGCCGTAGCCGTAAACACTATCTAAATATAGATATAGATATAGATATAGATCTATATATATATATATATACATATGTAATATAGTATAATATGGTATAGTATAGTATAATACAGTATAATATAGTATAACCAAAGGATTAGCATAATGTAACAGCAAATCATACAACTATAAGGCCTAGATCCGAAGCTAACCGCAAATCTCAGCCCTCTTAGCCCAGATCCTGCCTCTGCTTATTTCTTTGGGGGGATCCTTTAAAGGGCTGGGAACACGCCCTTCAACCCGTAAACCCTAAGCCCCTAAACCCTAAACCCCTAAACCCCTAAACCACTAACCCCTAAACCCCCCCAAAAAAACCCCTTACAAAGCCCTTCTCCCATCCTGCCGTTCCTACCTCAGGGGCCTGCTAAACCCCTACGTCTACAGCCCTAAACCCCTAAACCCCTACAGCCCTAAACCCTTAAACCCCTAGACCACTAACCCCTAAACCCCCCCTAAAAACCCCCTACAAAGCCCTTCTCCCATCCTGCCGTCCAGGCTCGCGCGGTCCTACCTCAGGGGGCTGCTAAACCCCTAAACCCCTAATCTCCTAAACCGCTAAACCCCTAAACCGCTAAACCCCTAAACCCCTAAACCCTAAACCCCTAAACCCCCCTATAAACCCCCTACCAAGCCCCTAAACCCCTAAACCCCTAAACCCCTAAAACCCCTAAACCCCTAAACCCCTAAACCCCCAAACCCGTAAACCCCTCAACCCCTAAACCAGGCTCGCTCGCTCCTACCTCAGGGGCCTGGCCCTGCGAGTCTCCTTCTGCCCGGGCCTTGGCGGCATTCCTTTAAGGGCCCCTTTAAAGGGATCTATAGGGATTCTATAAGGGTATAGGGTTGTCCCTTTAAAGGGGTCGAAAGGGATTCTATAGGGGTATAGGGTTGAGGGCCTACTTTGGACTTATAAGTCCCCTAATCTGGGTCATAAGTATACTTATAACTACCCATGAACCTCCAAGTACAGTATGTGCCTGCAAGATGATGGTATTTGCATCTTGGTAGCCGCCCAGCGTTTCCAGATCTGTGGCACGGGCTGAGGGTGCAGGCTGCTTTTAAGGTTTATGCTGAGCGGGCAGGGCCCTTGTGCATCTTTGCTGCGAGGCCCTGAACAGTCTCAGGGCTCGAAATTCACAGCAGTGCCACGCAGTCAATCCAAAACCCTACATGCTTTGCTGAAGCCAGAGCTCAGCAGCATCACAAGCCCTAGGCTGACGTTTTGACATTCACAAAATAAAAAGATGTGCAGCACGTGTAAGCGTGCATCAAAGCTTGGTCATTGTCAAAGCAACCGCCGTGTCATAGTCTAACCGTGAACCACGACCACAACCCTAACAAAATAGTGGCAAAAGCACATCTCCTCGAGGCCCAGGGGTGATTGCGGCGCTGACGGTCTTGCTCGTGGCGCTGTTTGCATTAGGCCCTCTTTAGGGAGCGGTTTGGGGTTCAGGGTGTTGGTTTAGGGTTTAGGTTTTCGGGTTTTAAGGTTTTCGGGTGTAGGCTTTGGTGTTCGTCTGTAGGATAAGACCACCTGGAGGACGGCCGTACAGCCGCACGAAGTTTTCCTGTGAGGATCCAGGGTTCGGGGTGTTGGAAGCAGTCCTTCCGACAGGTGAACTGGAAGGTACCAGAGCGCTCCTCAAACCTTACAGTAAACCCTGAACCCTACTTGGAGGTTCATGGGTAGTTGTAAATGGGCTTAATATGGGTTCTACGTATAGTTACCCTACTTGTAACCTTACTTATAACTACCCATGAACCAAGCCGTCAATCAGTCTGAAACCCGCAACTCTGACAAAGTAGCTGGCGGCCTGGCCATTGCTGGATTCTTGCTCTCAGGCTTGCTGATTGTGGCGATTCTGATCTACTGGGTTGGGCAGCTCGCACCGTGAACGGGAAGAGTGGCAGACAGATTCAGAAACGGTGTCAAAAGCACAGCGCCGAGCCGTTCGACAGTAGGCCCTGCTGACAGCCGCTATCGTCCGGCCCACCTGGATGTACAGCATCTGGGCCCACAAAGCCATAAGCGACGAGGGCGTTAATTAGGTGCATGTCTTTAATTGCATGTGTTCAGAAGCGCTAGTGGGCGTGAGCACAGTATCGTGGCCTAAGCGGGTGGTTGTATTCTGGAGGGTTATCCTTCATGGATACAGTTGTCAGAACCTGAACCCGAGACGCAAAACCCTTCAGCTCCAGAACCCCAAACCCATAACACCCAAAGCACAGGAGCTATGACCAATGACTGTACCTGACCAAGCCAAAACTCTGAGCCCTACGCCCTCAGCCCCAACCCTAAACCGTTGCAGGCATCAGCTTAGATATTCGGCTGGCCACCGGGGCCCCGGCCTCAGATGAGGCGGAGGCCTGTGCAGAGATTCCAAGATCCCTCAACTACGGGTTACCCGGTCTATGATTTAGCATATGGGGCTTTTATGAGGGTCCTATTGTAGTTTGTAGTTGTTTCAAGGGGTTCCAGATTAAACGGGTTTATGCGCAAGTGCTTAGTTTAAGAGGGTCCTATCTTTCATTTTTTTGGGGGCTGAAAGCAGTTTGAAACGTGTTTGTAAAGTCTAGTGCCTATCACCGGAGGGGCTCTAAGTCTGTTGAAGGAGCCCAAATATAGGCGCTTCACTGTTCCTTAGGCGTCCTTGTTCTTGTTCTAGTTATTGTTAAGGCCCCTATATGACTGTACTGTACCGTACTCTCAGGGGCATTCCTGAGTTGAGGGATTCGATTTTGCAGTCTCCCGGCCTTTCGACAGTGTCCGCACGCTTTCTTCCGTCAACGGTTCGGGGCCCATGACTCAAAGTTCGGGGGTTGAGGATGAGGTTCTGTGCATTAGCACAGCACGAATACATGCAATTTGTGGTAGATGGTGTTCTTCATAATTAAACAGTTAATTATCCGGCAAACAGGAGCTTCCAGATGCGATCAGAACTCTACTGCTGAACAACCTTCCGAGCTCTGCTTGAGGGTTTGTGCTGCTCCCTGCACCCGAGATACGATCCAGCACTTGGCCCGAAATTCGAATGGTCAGTGATTTGACGAGGGATGACGATGGCAGCGTGTACATATATATATACATATATATATATATACACACACATACATACACAGCATTCAGACTCTAAGCGCACAGCGGTTACTCAAAACCCAAACGTTATTCAGCCCTAAACGTAGCACCCTGCAGTTCTGCAGCCCTACGCTCTGAACCCGCAGATTATGTGCAGCAGTCGAATTCTAAGCTTAGTTCAACTGAACCCCGAGAGTTATTGAGCAGACTGAACTGATGATAGAGTTTCTCAAACTCTAAGCCGTGAGCCTTAACCCTGAGCCCCAAAACCCTAAAGCCCTAAGGCCAAACATGAAGATGATAAATCCTAAACCCTAAACCCTAAATCCCAAAAAAAGCCCTAAGGCCAAACATGAAGATGATAAATCCTAAACCCTAAACCCTAAACCCCAAAAAAAAGCCCTAAGGCCAAACATGAAGATGATGATTCTTTTCAAGACTTCGCTCCCAGGTCCCCCAGATCTTTCCCAATGGCCACAACCAGGCGCAGCCTCCGCTTAGGATCTGTTCTGGGTTTGGGTTTGGGTTTGGGTAGGGTTTAGGGTTTAGGGTTTAGGGTTTAGGGGGTGGGGTTCAGGGTTAAGCTGCATTTTATGTGTTTTTACTGCTGCAGTCTGGCTTCAGCAACTAACACACGCGAAATCTTGCAAAGCTCAAGGAGCATGGCTGAAGTAAATGGTGTTGCGCTCCCTGGGTATTAGGTTCCAGGCTGTCAGGTTCTCGGGTGCAGCAGGCCTCCCGGTTGAGGCGCCTTCGTCCGGGTCTTTGCTGGGGCTTTCGCAGAGGAAAAACCTAGTAGTAGAGTAGGTTAACCTTTTTGGGATAGGATACTCGACAAGCAGGAAACGGGAAACAACGTCCGGGTTGAGCAGTAAAACACCAGCAAGATTCAGAAGCCATCGCCGCATTGTCGTTCAGCCAAGGTTTGTTGACTAAGTAAAGGCGTTAAACCTCAAGCCTAGTCCGAACTGCAGGCTGCAAAACGTAAGCCCCAAGCTCGAACTAAATTCCGGCAAGTTTTGCGAACAATGAGTCGGCAGGTGGAAGTTCCACTGCTGGAGGCCCCGCGATCTCTTTTTTCCTGAGGGTTTCGGACTTCGAGGGCGTGTAAGACTGAGCCGTGCCTTCGGGTGATCGTGGGTTGGGGCAGAATATTATCTATTTTTAGTTGGGCCGGCGAGAATGGCTACGCTAACAATAGATCATCGATGTACGATCCTGTTGATATAGAGGCATTATTAATTATCAAGTTTCGTGATATAGACGCATTGTTAATTGTCTAGTTTCGATCATCCACTCTTGTGTTTGTTCTCTGTTAAGCTGCTAATTGGCTGGATCTACACAGCAAAAATCAGGAGACCTTTGGCAGCTTGACGAGGTGCCAGTGATCATCGAGCTACGCGAGAGGATCTGTGACGACTTGCTGTACGAAGCGAAGCCCCTGAAGTCTTCACCCCACACCCTCAACCCTAAACCCAAAGCCCAAACCCTAACCACTAAACCCTAAACCCCTAAACCCCTAAACCCTCAACCCTAAACCCAAAGCCCGTAATTGATTGTGTCCATATGTACCCCCCCATGGCAGCAGTCAAACTCCCCAAACCGTAAACTCCTAAGCCCCTAAACCCAAAAACCCTAAGCCAACCAACCTGTGCCCAATGGCCAGGCGAAGTTTTCGCCCATTGCGCGCGTGGGCGTGGAGGCCAGGGGGTGGGTATCGCAATTTGCAAAGGTGTAGGGTTTCAGGGTTTTCTGCGTGTTTAGGGTTTCAGAACTGAGGGTTCAGGTTTCAGGGTTTGGACTGGAAAGCCCGAGTTTATCATTCCGATACTTGCCCAGGGAGCCGTAGGCCATGCACCGGAAATCAGACTCCCTGCATTCTGCTCGAATATACCTGCAATTGCAAGGTTCCTGCATGTTTACTATATTTATTGTAGAATCCTTGGGGCACTCCAACTGAGGGAACGCCAGGGTTTCGCCGTTTTGCGGGTGCAATAGGGTTCCGGGTTTAGGGGTCAGGGATGAGGGCTGTCGGGTTTCATCTTAGGTTCATGTAGGCTGTAAAGGTGAAGTTCCGAGAGTGGTGGACTAAGGTTTAGGCTGTAGGGTTGAGCATAGATGACATTTCGAGGGGACTGCCGGTAAGATCCTCCCTCCCGAACCTGTTACAGACAGGGCCGCAATCTCCTGGCCTATGGCCTTCGGGACGCCAACTTGTAAAGTGTAGTGCAGACGGAAGGAGGAGGATCAAAGCGGAGCCTGCTATACAATTTTATAAAAACTAACTACATCTCAGTAACAGCCCGTACAGAAACGTCATAACATCCCATATATCACCATAATAAGGCCAGTGCAGCCTCTATGTGTCCCCCTGCCGAGATCCGAACGCCGTCCCTCAGGGAAGTGCTGTGCCCGGGACTTAGCGTGGGTGGCCGAACCTATATGGGAGTTTCCGAAAATTAGGGGTACCTTTTTTGGGGTCCTTATAATAAGGATCCTACTATTTAGGGTACGATATTAGGGTCCCCCTATTTTCGGAAACTCCCATATTGTCTTTGGCATTATGTTCTGAAGATCAGCGTCCTTAGACCCCTAAACTAGACCCACAAATATGGGTTCAACTCACTCTACATTACCCATAGGCCCCATAGTAGTTCCTTTTGGGGATTACCTTATAGGATTCTACATACGAACCCTAAAAAGCAACTACTACGGGGCCTATGGGTAGAGTTGTTTTCGGGAATCCCAAGAGAATATCACTCGCACAGAAAGTACCCTAAAGCAGACCCAAGTTTGTAGAATTACTCTAGGGGCTTTTATAATTACCAATACTATTTTGGGGGCTCCGTATTAAAAGTAGAGTATAATGAGCCCCAAAACCCTACTCTAATTATTAAGGCCCTTACATTACTCATACAACAATTCCCATTGTAGTGGATAGTCTTTACCTCAAGGGGGCCAAAAGCACAAAGCCCTGACCCCAAAGCCTTGAAACGATCAGAACTAACCCTCAGGAAGCTTTGAGAGTTCCAGAGCAAATGGGCCAGAAAGCCCAATACCCTCTTAATTCAGGAATATAGATCCTTTAAGGGTGCCTTCAAGGGATGTATAGGGTTTGGGGCTTAGGGGATTCTAATACCCCTTAATTAAGGAATGTAGCTTAAATCATAATATGAAGCCTCCAATGATTTAAGGTATATTCCCTAATTAAGGGTATTGGGCTCTCTGGGAGGTTGAGCATCTAAGGTCCGTGGAAGGTGATTGCAGCAGGGCAGGTAATATAGGGGACGGAATAGTTCGTAACAGTTAGTAACAGCATTTACAGTAATCTACGCCTAGACCTTCCTGTAATCATTCAGCCTGTATACCCCTAAACCCCAAAAAGAAGCCCGTAAGTAAAGGAGCCCTATTCTAATTATGATCGCCGCTATGTCAGCGATTGAGGTTGTAGTGTTCTGGATCTGGGGTTCAGGCTTCAGGATGGGGCTCTAGGGTTCGAGGTTTAGGGTTTAGAGTTCAGATTTTGGGGTTTAGGGTGTAGGGTTTAGGGGTTCGAGGTTTAGGGTTTAGGGTTCAGATTTTGGGGTTTAGGGTGCAGGGTTTAGGGTTTAGGGGTTCGAGGTTCTAGGGTTTAGGGTTCAGATTTTGGGGTTTAGGGTGCAGGGTTTAGGGTTTATGGGTTCGAGGTTTAGGGTTTAGGATTCAGATTTTGGGGTTTAGGGTGCAGGGTTTAGGGTTTAGGGGTTCGAGGTTTAGGGTTTAGGATTCAGATTTTGGGGTTTAGGGTGCAGGGTTTGGGCATAAAAGTATCGCTCCTCAAGGTTCCATAATACACTTATGTTAGATCCAAGGTTCCATTTTAAGTCCTAAGCTTCATATGTGGAACCTCAAAAGATGTGAACCCCGAAGTGCATCTGGCCCTGGAAGGTAACGTGGATAGCGTCATGGATGGCACGGAGGAGATCTCTCGCCGGTATGACACTCGAGGGTTCTAGCGGGTGTGGGGTTCGGGGTTACGGTTCAAGGTGGTTTGAAGTTTGGGGTTTAGGGTTAAGGGGACTGCTCGCGCAAGCTGCAGGTAGCAGTGCACACGCCGCATCCTCGATCTCGGCGTAGGCTTATGGGTCCAGGTCTCTAAGTCCCTAAACCCTAAACCTTAAAACCCTGAATCCTGTAGCCTGACCCGTAAACCCTAAACAGAAACGAAAACTCCATGCTTTACCTGACAGGAGTTGAAACCTCACAGTCGACCCGAAGCCCCAAACGCTGACCCTAACAGCCGGAACTAAGTCCCTGGGAGGACTGCAGCCTTTTCTGGTGCGACCAGGCTACCACGTTTGGGCCTCCAACTTTTGCGGCGAAGGGTTTTGTGCGGTTTTGAGGTTGGTGTCTAGGGTCTTAAGGGTTTAGCTGTAGCCCCAAACCCTACAAATTAGTAGGTGGAGGTTCTCGCATCACAGGCTTCCCAGAAAGAGAGCAGGCTTAGGAGTGGTCTGAAGCGTGTTGGCGATCTGCAGGGTTTGGGGTGTAGGGTTTAAGATTGTCTCGACAGGCTGCAGATGCAAAGTCTTGTGGGCGCCTCTGAGACGAAGTTCCAGACAGGTGTTGAACATGCCAGTTTCACTCACATAGAAACCCACAAGCCCTAAACCTCAAATCCGAAACCCTAACCCGTAGACCTTAGATCCTAAATCACAAAGAAAGCCCTGCTCCTTTCGGTCCGAACATTCCGAGGTTCGGCTACTCCTGGAGTAGCTCCCCGTCAGGTGCACTCCTCGGTTTTTGCCTTGGAGTTGGGATGGGCTTTTCAGAGGGCCTTGTTTTTGGGGATCTCAATAGTCTGGACGGGTTGGCGTCGGATTTATAAGAACTTTTGCAGGGTAGGATTTCGGGCCTAAGCCGGTTGGGATGCTGCCAAGCATTGTCTTTGGGCCCAAACAATGCAAACTACGAGTCTTCGAGCCTAAAAGAGAGCACCACCAGCTTTAACCGTGTGCGCCAAAACTCTAAACCCCAAATTCTAAACCACGCCGCCACGCACTTCAGGCTGGACCACTCCAAATTCCGGATCCAAATTCTAAACTATGTAGACAATTTGTGTTTTTGTTTCAACCTTATATGAAACCTTGTAGGCTATAAGCGAATAACATCATTATAAAACCTGCATAAACTCCACTTAAAAAGCCCTAAAACCCTTGGCAGAACCCTTACGGAACCCTTAAAGAACCTGCAAAGAATTCGCAATAGAAGCACATGCAATGATCGAAAATCGATACCCTGTCGCCTCAGATGGGAACTGCTGGGCTTCTCCGCTCAGGCAGCCCTGGTGTTTAGGGTTTGAGGAGAAATTTTGGCGGGATTCTAGTATAAGGTTTTTATGGTATAGGGTCTCAAGAGATTTGGTTTTATGCTATGCTGCTTCAAGGTTTTATTGGGTTCTATGGGGGCTTAAGGAGGGGTTCCCAGGGTTCGATGAGGGTTCTAGGACGGATTCCTGCAGGTTCTGCGAGATGGAATCCTTAAAGCTGGAAGCCTTGAAGCTTTGGATCCTTACAGTAGAAGCCGGAAAGTTGGAACATCATTAGCCTCATGCCCTTAAAGTATAGTATAGGGAATCCCAGCATGAATCATCCTAAATCCAACTTTCTGGGGTTCACTATAACCAGAGTTTCAGGCGGTATTCAATCCTAAGCGCATCTAGCAGAGCCTGGATGCGGTGGTTATAGAATATAGCACAAAGCCAAGAGTACCACAAACCTTACGAAGCCCTAAACCCTAAACAAGACGAAACCAGTGCGGACACGGAAACCCTGAACCCTCCCCCTAAACAATACCCTTGAAGGCGTAAAGCCTTAAAGCCTGCGGACGCCGAAAAACCCTGAGCACTCCAGCCCCAAACCCCGAACCCGAAAGTCTGACCTCTAAACCCCCGAGCACCTACCGCCTAAACCCTGACACCCTGAAGACGTAAAGCCCTAAAGCCCCGACCCTTTTTTTGAAAATTTCTACAGCCCCTGAGACAGGAAACCCTATATCAAACCCTAAAGCCCCAACCCTAAACCCTATAGAACTCTTATCAGATGAAATCGTATATATAACCAACGCGAAATCCCAAACCCAAACTCCGAAATCCCTGAACAACACTGTACAACCCTTTACCAGAGGTCCAAATCCTGAAGATCCTAAAACCCGAAAAGCGCTAAGACCGAATCCCAACGACCCTGCAACCTAAACCTAAATACACTGCAAACTCTAAAGACCCTGAAGACCCTAAAGACCCTAAAGACCCCAACGACCCCAAAGACCCCAAAGACCCCAACCCAAAGCCATAACCCCTGCGGAGGTCTGGTGGGACGTCGACAGGCCGGGGCGGTATCTCCGGGGTTTTGAATTTTCCTTGGGGGGGGGGGGTTGAGGGTTTTGAGGTTCCCAGAGACTCCAATATCCCTTAATTAAGGAATATACCTTAAATCATACTAGGGATTCTACCATAATTTGAGGAACATTCCTTAATTAAGGGGGGGTTGAGCGTTTTGAGGTTTAGGCTTGGGGTTTTTAGGGTTTAGGGTTCAGGCTTTAGGGCTTAGGGCTTTGGGTTTAGGGCTCTGGGGCCTCTATTATTACAAAAGAGTTCCGTTGAAGGTTACTTTTGAGGAAGGTTTCGTATAGATTATAGAGTTCAAGCGGGTGTTGAGGCTTTCGGGCTTGAGGGCTTGAAATACGCGTTTTTTGGGATAGGACTTGCAGTTTGGAAGGTTGAGGGGTTCAAGGTTTGGTTCTCGTGAGTCTTGAGGCCGACTGCTTCAGCCTGAAAGTAAATAAATTTTCCTTCTTTGATTCCTGTAGTGTAGAAGTGTAGTAGAATGCATGCCAACATCGTACACCCCGAACCTCGTTCTGGCTATTTCGGGCCCCTACAAATCTGCAACTCCCAAAACCGCAGAGAGCTGTGCCACGTTATGATTTAATAAGTTTCAGTGTTTGGATACAGCGTGTGGCTGTTGTGTTGAGATTCCTGTGCCGAAGCTTGGGATGCTTGAAACGTCCAGCCATCCTTCAAGTGTTTCTAGCTGATTGTATCAACTGTTGGGAACCCCAAACCCTAAACCCTAAAACAGAAACCCAAAACCCTAAACCCCCAAAGCCCCTGACCCCAGTTGCGCTGGGCCGGCCCAGGCTTGGCAAACTGCTCCTCCATCCGTTTCCAGGCCCAGGGTTTGGGGTGCCCGGAGGGTTGCGGGCTTAGGTTGGAGGGCGTAGGGGTAGGGTTTAGGGTTTGGGGTGTAGGGTTACGGGCACCTAAAGCCAATATCCTGAACCCCAAACCCTGAACGGAGGTTGAGGTTCGTAAAACTTGTAGGGTTCACGTTGTAGGCTTTAGGGTATGGAGTTTTGGGTTGAGGGCGTAGGGTTGTTTGGAAGAGATCCCAGAGATTCTATACGCGGGTTGGCAACAGGATCCTTGTAGGCGAAGATTGGTTTTTAATTCGGGCCTTGTGGGCTTCCGAGTGTGGCAGTCAGAGCAGGTTTGAGTCCCAAACTGATTTGCCGTTGGTCGGACTTGGGCGCCAAACCCTGAAACTCCCCTAAACCCTAAACCCTAAAACACCCCTAAACCCTAAGCCCCAAAACTCCCCTAAACCCTAAACCCTAAAACTCCCCTAAACTCTAAACCCTAAAACTCCCAGAACGCTCTCATCTCCGAAGCACCCGAACCAACGTGTTCCTGGGTAGTTATGAGTAGGGTTATAAGTAAGGTAACTATACTTATAACCCATATTCGGGGACTTATAACCCCTTTTATAACTGCCCATGAACCTCCCTTATAGAATCCCTATAGATCCTTTTGAAAGGACCCTTTAAAGGAACCCTTATAGCTGCCCATGAACTTCCAAGAACAAACGTGTTCCTGGAAAGCACCGCTTGCAGGCAAGAGTAGCCACTCCCAGCAGGCCGGATGGACTCCTTGCGGGATAGGGTTTTAAAGGGATCCTTTGAGGGTTCCTTTAAAGGATCTATAAGGGATCTACAGGGTTTAGGGTTTAGGGTTTAGGACCTTTAGGGGTTTGGGGTTTATAAGATTCCTTTAAAGGGATCTATAAGGGTTCCTTTAAGGGATCTATAAGGGTTCCTTTAAGGGATCTATAATAGGGTTTAGGGTTGAGGGTTTAGGACTATTAGTAAAGGGATCTATAAGGGTTCTATACGGGATCTATAGGGTTTAGGGATTTAGGGGGTTCGGGTTTAGGGGTTTGGGACTTTTAGGAGTTTATGGGGGGAGAGTTTTGGGGGTCCAGCGTTTTTTTTTGGAAGGTTTGGCCAAGGTTGGGTTTTGGAAGGTTTGGCCAAGCCCGCGGTCCTCTGGTCTCCTGGTCCTTTGGTCCCGTGGCCTCTGGTCCCGCGGTCCTCTGGTTCCCTGGTTTCTGGTCCCGTGATCTCTGGTCCCGCGGTCCTCTGGTTCCTTGATCTTCTGGTCCCGTGGTCTCCGGTCCATCGGTTCTGGTTCATTGGTTCCGTGTTCTCTTNTTCTGGTCCCGTGATCTCTGGTCCCGCGGTCCTCTGGTTCCTTGATCTTCTGGTCCCGTGGTCTCCGGTCCATCGGTTCTGGTTCATTGGTTCCGTGTTCTCTTCGGTCCCCTGGTCCGCCGTCTCTGGTCCTTTGGTCCGCGGTTCCCTGGTCCCATCTGGTCTGCTGTTTGCTGTCGGTGTCGAGGTATTGAAAGGAGGGGGTGTTTTTTGGGTCCTTTTTTTTTTTTTTATTTTGTTGTTTTTTTTGCTGGGGGGGTCCCTTCGAAGGCAAGGAAAGAAGGAAGGAGTGCCGGGAGAAAGAAAAGAAGGAAGGAAGGAAGGAAGGAGAAAAAAGGAAGCAAGAAAGGAAGGAAGAAAGATAAGAAGGAACGAAATGAGAACCCCGCAAGGAAGGAAGGAATGCCAGGAGAAAGGAAGGAAGGAAGGAAGAGAGGAAGGAGGGAAGGAAGGGAAGGAAGGAGAAAAAAGGAAGCAAGAAAGGAAGCAAGGAAGATAAGAAGGAACGAATGGAGAACCCCGCAAGGAAGGAGGGAAT
Source organism: Symbiodinium sp. clade A Y106 (assembly GCA_003297005.1). NCBI lineage: Eukaryota > Dinophyceae > Suessiales > Symbiodiniaceae > Symbiodinium > Symbiodinium sp. clade A. Next base: position 152,653 of record BGNK01001072.1, on the reverse strand, counting down.
GCCAAGGATGAAAGGAATAAGGGAAGGAAGGAAGGAAGGAGAACCAAAGGAAGCAAGGAAGATAAAAAAGAAGGAACGGAGAACCCCTACACCCTCAACCCTAATCCAAGTCATACGAATCGTACTACTACTAATAATAATCTAATAATCATAATCGTAAGACCACAATACAGTAACTATATTAAGAGACGGCAAATGCCAAAAGCCCTCCGCAAAGTCGCTTCAAGTATCTTCGCACCAGCAAAGACAGAACCCATATGGACCCTCTCAGAACCCGTGATAAAAGTGTTTGCAAATGGGGGGGGCGCCCCCCCGAACCCCCCCCTTTTTTGTTTACGCCATGCAGGCTGGTTTTCAAAAACCCAGAACCCGTGATAAAGATGTTTGCAAATGGGGGGGGGGCTGCGCCCCCGCAACCCCCCCGCTTGTTTTGTTGACGCCATGCAGGCTGGTTTTCAAAAGCCCAGAACCCGTGATAAAGGTGTTTGCAAATGGAGGGGGCCCCCCCCCCAACCCCCCCGGCTTTTAACATCATGCAGGCTGGCTTTCAAGAAAATCGCACCATCAACAAGAATTGCGTCAAACACGTAGTTGTTATGGCGTTTGTTTTAAGTCATCATACAGGCAGCTTGTTTGCAAATGAGGTGTTTGCAAATGGCGGGGGGCTGCGCCCTCCCCAACCCCCCGCTTGTTTTTTTTTGACGCCATGCAGGCTGGTTTTCAAAAACCCAGAACCCGTGATAAAGGTGCTTGCAAATGGGGGGGGCTGCCCCCCCCCAACTACAACTTCAACAGCAACAACAATAACAACAGCAACAACAACAACAGCAGCAACAACAGCAGCAACATCAACACCACCAACAACGACACGAACACCACCACCACCACCACCANCCCCCCAAACAACCAGACCCTGCGCAATAGTAATGTGCATTTTTTGGGGGGCCGCCTGGCGGATCATCTTTAGTTGTTTGGGGTGGCCGGGGTCGAAGTTGTTTGGGGCCGGGGCTTTCAGTAGTGCAGTAGTACAGTAGTACAGTGGTAGTACAGTAGTACTACAGTAGTACAGTAGTACAGTAGTACAGTAGTACAGTGGTAGTAGTAGGACAGCAGTACAGTAGTAGTACAGTAGTAGTACAGTAGTAGTACAGTAGTAGTACAGTAGTAGTACAGTAGTAGTACAGTAGTAAGTAGTAGTACAGTAGTACAGTTATACAGCAGTAGTACACCTAAACCTTAAAAAATTAACACCGGGACGGGTTTTAGGACTATTGAGGGGGGGTTTATTATTACGTGCAGGCCGAGTTTAGCTCTATTGAGGGGACCTTATTATTATTGAGTTCCGGNAAAAATTAACACCGGGACGGGTTTTAGGACTATTGAGGGGGGGTTTATTATTACGTGCAGGCCGAGTTTAGCTCTATTGAGGGGACCTTATTATTATTGAGTTCCGGCCGAGTTTAGCTTTATTGAGGGGACCTTTACTAATCAGGAGCCCACATTACTACTATTACTACTACTACTACTATTACTACTACTACGACAACGACAACGGCAACGGCAACGGCAACGGCAACGACAACTACGAGTTTAGCTTCAACTACATTACGTTTTCAACTTCAACTTCAACTTCAACTACAACTACAATGACAACAACAACAGCAACAAGTGTAAATGACAGACGTCAACGAGCAGTGGGCACCGCACCACAGCAGGGGACAGATGCAGCCAGCACGTTGTGCGGAAAATAAGACGCAGGGCCCAGAAATCAAATCAGCGAAAATTGTGCACGGCACCACAGCGGGGCGACACATGCAGCCAGCATCCTGCGTAAATAACGGGACGTGAGCAACAACAACAACAACAGCAACAAGTGTAAATGACAGACGTCAACGAGCAGTGAACACCGCACCACAGCAGGAGACAGACGCAGCCAGCATCTTGTGCGGAAAATGGGACGCGGGAGCCAGAAATCAAATCAGCGAAAATTGTGCACGGCACCACAGCAGGGCGACACATGCAGCCAGCATCCTGTGTAAATAACAGGACGTGGGGGCCAAAAACAAAAGGACCGAAATAAAACCCCACCCTTAAATTGAAATGGGACGTCCCCAAGAGTTTACATGGAATTTCCCAAGAGTTTCCCAAGAGCTTGCTGCGTCAGAAGACGTTGCAAGTGCAAAGTTCCCAAAAGCTTGCTGGAAATGAAAACCCCCAAAGCTGGATTTCCCCAATAGCTTGCAGCAAAAGCACCTGTAAATGAGATTTCCCCGATAGCTTCCTCGGGGCTTGCTGCAAAAGAAGCCCCCCAAAATTGCAACTTCCCCTAGAGCTTGCTGCAAACAAGAGACCCTGGAAATGGAACTTCCCCAATAGCTTGCCGCAAATCAAACTGAAACAAAGCTTGGCCGCACCTTCTAAAAAAAAACCTCCGTCGGGTTTTGAGGCTCAAGGTTTAGGCTTTCGGGGTTTATGGGTTTAGGGCTTAGAGGTTTAGCGTTGAGGGTTTTGTTTTTTTCGGGGTTTTGGGTTTAGTTTAGGCTTGCAGGCTTTAGCGTTTGGTGTTTCAGGGTTTGGGGCCTAGGCTGATGGGCTTTAGAGGTTGGTGCATAGGCCGGTGGGCTCCAGGGTTTCATGTCCTGCGTTGCTTCCGGATCTGGGATTTGCCGGGGCTCTGCCAAGAGCTACATTTCTGTTTGCCACGAGTTTGGGATGGGAATGTAAAGTTGGTTGCTGGTCGGCTCAGAAAAGGTCTGAGAGGAGTTCTAATCGAACGTCTATTTTGTGCCCGAGCTCGCTGAACGCATTCTGACAAGGACAGCGGATCTATAAAGGGATCCGGAGGTAGCCAGCACTCTGAAGACAGGGCATGGAAGCAGAGCTTGGGAACAGAGCTCTGACGGTAGTGGTGCCGATGGATTTAGGCGCTTCTTCAGATTCCAGATCATGTGAACCGATGTTTTCTTGTACGTTTTTGAGCTTGACTTTATTCCCCACCCTCGGTGTGGGGTTGTTAGATTTTTAAAGTCAGCTATTACTCCTCGCCCGCTGAGACTACCTCCTGGAGTGCCCAACCCCACAGACTACCGTGAGACTCCCTGGAGTGCCCAATCCCAACAGACTACCGTGAGACTCCCTNAAAGTCAGCTATTACTCCTCGCCCGCTGAGACTACCTCCTGGAGTGCCCAACCCCACAGACTACCGTGAGACTCCCTGGAGTGCCCAATCCCAACAGACTACCGTGAGACTCCCTGGAGCCCAACCCCACAGACTACCGTGAGACTCCCTGGAGCGCCCAATCCCAACAAACAGACTACCGCGAGACTCCCTGGAGTGCCCAACCCCACAGACTACCGTGAGACTCCCTGGAGTGCCCAATCCCAGCAGACTACCGTGAGACTCCCTGGAGCTCCCTGGAGTGCCCAATCCCAACAGAGTGCCCAATCCCAACAGACTACCGTGAGACTCCCTGGAATGCTTCACAGTGCCCAACCCCACAGAGACTACCTGGAGTGCCCAACCACTCAGACTACCGTGAGACTCCCTGGAGTGCCCAATCCCAACAGACTGCCGTGAGACTCCCTGGAATGCCCAACTTCACAGACCACCGTGAGACTGCCCGGAGTGCCCAACTTCACAGACTATCGTGAGTGCCCAACCCCACAGACTACCGTGAGACTGCCTGGAGTGCCCAACCCCACAGACTACCATGAGACTACCTGGTAGGGTGGGGATGTTCGAAGCAAAATAATGTATTTCGTCGGGTCCCGGAGTGCAGGAACGAAGCACAAACGGAGAACCACCACAACGCATCACGCCCAAATGCCACGAAGACAAGATACTCAGGCCATCCATATCGCAAGCGCGGGCGGTTGCCTCCTCAGCTCGCATCAGGCCTGCAACAGCAGCGCTTTACGGTTCAGAAGAATTATGGGCCAACATTTGGTTGGGGTATTTGTCAGAACCCTAAACCCTGAACCTCCAAAACGCAAACCTATTCTTCAGCATACTTCTAATCCTGCGAGACGATTGGCTGAAGAAGCACTGGGTTATTGTTAAGGAACTTGTTTTAAGGTGCCATAACATTGTGGTAACTTGAATTGATCTTAACAAGAACCGAGAGAGTAGGGTTTCGGTCAGGAAACTTCCCTTCTTTATAAGCTGAGCCAAGCTTCGATCCTTATAAGCATCGATCGTGAGAAGCATCCTAAACAAACCCAAAATAAACCCTGCACCCTAAACCCCTAGCAGTTCTGGCAACAGGGTTTGCAAACGCCAGCAGGGGCTCAAAAAAAGACCTTAACTCTTCACCCTAAGCCCAAACTAGACCCCCGTCTCCCCGTCAAATTTTCGAGTACAGCACCCCCATCTGGAAGTGAGCTGGAGCTGCTTCGACCGAGGTGCTTGAGTCGATGTCTCAGACGCTGACCAGCGCACGGCTGAGCTGCCCTTGTTTCTGCAAGATGACTTTCCGAGAAATGTTTTCGGCCCCCAAAACCTCGAAAATGACCAAATCCTCTAAAACGTAAACGCCCAACCACCAACCCTGGACCAGAAAAGCCTTCAACCACCAACCTTAAGCCTAAACACGAATGTTTCGATTTCATCAGGCTCCCCAGTGTTCCTTTTGGGTTCCCTGATTGAAACCAAACAGCAGGAAAAGGGTACCCTTATCATTAAGGGGCTACTCAGGAACCTAGTTCAGGATTGCAGAGTGCAGAGCTTCGGCATTGAGAGTTCGCGCAGGCATCTCTTCAGGATACTCAGGATACCTTGTTTAGGGCATTTTGTCAGAGTGTCCGGGCATGTGAGGCCTAAGCCCTACACCAGAATTTCAGGTTTCGGGGCCTGGTGGTGGTTGCAGCTTAGAGCCGGAGATGCTGTAATGAGCCCTTCTGGCAGCAAGGGCACAGAGATAGGATGCAGCAGCGACTTATGTATTTGTCTCATGTGAGGGCTGTTCTAGAGTCTTCATGTGCGGACCATTCGGAGTACATCTCCGTCGTTTGCCTCATGGCCTTCGTGTATCTGGAACACCTACCATACAACTCTTTTACTCGTTGCCGGGGCAAACCCGGAGGTAGGTGTTGGGTGAGTGTTTAACGTAAAATGTTCAGGTGTCGTTTCGTCGAAGCCCCACAACACAAGGAACACATCAGAGCATTGGATTCATAGAATTTATACCGTAAGAGTGCTCTTAAGCCTACACCTCCTAAACTCCATAGCGAGTGAATCCTTTCCCCGCAGATTCCCGCGCCAGCAACGTCGGGGGCCTTACTGGGTCGGTTTCAGAGTTTGGAGCTTTGGCTTTTAGGTTTTTTTGGTGAGTATCCCTTATCCGCCAACCCTCAGATCGAACCCCCCTACTGCAGAAGCCTTCGAACTTGAAACCCAGAAGATTCAGGATTGGCAGCAGTGTGGAATTAGGCCAGCCGTAAAGCCTGACAAAGCAGTGAACCAAGCGTCATGGGCCCTTGAGCCCTTGAGAATTCTCAAGTGAGCTACGGTAATCTTAGGGATATTGGGGCTTGTTCAGCCAGGGCAAGCATTCTCAGCGTCCTGATTCAGCAACCATGTCTATGGGGCTTATCAGTGCTTTTGACAGGAGCTCATGCCCCAAACACTCTCGTCGAACCCTGGTGAAAAAAACTTGAAGCCCGACTGAAATGCTTATCACAATGCTGATTAAAGAAAGGCTGTGAGCTCTTTAAAATCCACACCGACTCACGTCAGCAAAGGTCGGTGTGGCCGTGAACACCGGGGAGCTTCGAACTTTAGCTCTCTGGCTCAAGGGTGAACGCTGGCTTGGGGCTGTGGGGCGAGTAAGGATTAAATCTAGCGGCTAGGGTTCAGGGAATAGGGTGTATGGTTGAGGCTAATCAGGGACTAGGGTTGAGGATTCAGGGTATACCTTGGTCTCTCGTGCTTCTGGTCTTACGTCCCCGTGGTGTTCCAGAGTATCTTTACCCTGCCAGCTCCGCTCCTAGACCCAACATGATGGTGTTCCCTCGGAACCCCAAACCCGAAACCCTACTATAGAGGCCACAACAATTAGAATAGGGTTTTGGGGCATAATATACGTATAACTATAATCAGGAACCCCCCCCCAAAAAAATAGTATAGGTAACTAACTATGATTAAGGCCCCTACATTACAGGATTCGGTTTACAGTTGCATGCCGTTGGAGCCTCAGAGATCAGCCTTGACAGTGTAGCTGACCATATGCCTGGGAAGCCGGTACAAGGGTCCTCTCAACTACGGTTCCCTCTGGAGGGTCCTTATCATGGGATTAGTGTAGATTTTTGGGGATACCAAAAGGCATCTCATTTCAGAGAACTAGCATACGGGTATCTTGTGCAGAAGTTGGAAGCACCTCGAGTTGAACGTCGGCTTGGTAAGCTTCGGACGGAGTTGTAAGAGGATCAGCACCAGGATGCTCGGAGATTCAGGCGGCATTGTAACCCAATGCCCAAGCACGCCCACGAATCAAATCATCGGCTGGAACCGGCATGGATTCGTCCTCTACGATCTTCGCTCTGGTTTAACCGTAACCTGAGGTCGCAGAGAGTTGGAGCACCGGGAATGTCCGAGACTCAGCGATGCAGTGAGCAGTCATGGCTATTGTGTGGGAGCAGGTATGAGAGAGTGAGATTGACTCTCGACACTCGATGCATTGTGTACTCGGTAATTGAGCCCGAGACGAAGTATACGAATCTCGTCCTGGCAAGAGGTGACTAGCACTAGGGCACTATGGCAGCTGCATTCCTACATGATCCTACATGTTGCGTTTGGTCATGCTTCCCGAATGCAGACCTTTCCGGTCTCGAGGGTGGGGGTGAGGAAGCCAGGAGAAGTGTGGATGAGCGGCGTCCCACGGGCACCTTCACCGCATCCTGCGGCAAAGGCCAAAGCGAAAGCCAAGGCTCTCGAGGCGAAAGCGAAGGCGAACCCTGAACTCCTACGTGCCAGAGTAGCTAAGTGCCAATGGTGCGGCCAACAGCGGCATGGGTGGCGCGACAATTCCCTGGCTTTCTACTGCGAGCTTTGCTGGGGTGAGTATGACGCACTTGAGGCAGCAGATGGTGAGGAATATGCAGGAAAAGAATGGCATGACGAGATCCTGGAGGCCGACAACATGGCAACAGAAATCGATGATGTCGACAGTGGAGAAGTGATGAAGGCCATGCAGCGCGCCTTTCAGAAGATAGACCATGATGAAGCAAGTGATACCGATGACGACATCGACGACGATAAGGTTGGTGAGCTGGACGAAGCCTTTAAGAAGGCCGGAAAGCAGGGGGAGCCCGGGGAGCTTCAGCAGGCCCACATCGTCGTCGTCGTCGACATTTCTGGTTCCATGCGGACAGTCGATGTACAGCCAGATGAGGGCGGTGAGTACATTACCCGTATGACTGCAGTGACGATGACACTGCGCACCTTTTTTGAGAAGCAGGCAGAAGGGCTCAAACTCCTTGACGCCATATGTTTTGTCGATGTTATGGTTGATTTCCAGTTTTCACCTTACCAGACAGACTGCTGGATTCCTTGCTTTCGCCTGCATCCTCCACTCCGCCTGTCCTTTCGAAACAGTGCCCGGGTGCTCCCCGTCATGTTTTGATTTCTCCCCTGCGAAGGATGTTTGTGCAACTTCCCCGACGTTCTCGCACTAAAATGCTCAAGAGCTCAAGCGAAGGTATCGAGGTATCGTTGATTTCCGCTTGAAAACTAGCTCAATCCTGACTGGAAGCAACACCAGCCCTCACTGATCGAGTTTGTACGACTTACTAGGACAGCCATTCCAGCTAACCGCATCGGAAGCACAGCAGACTAGGCTATAGCTCTGGTTCAGGTTTCGTGCAGGCAGCACTTCGGAAAAGCATTGGAGCTGCCTGCCTCAAACGGTCGCCGTTTCTGCCAGGCACAAGACTGTTCCCCGCATCGCTTCTCCCTCATCTCCTTCAACGAGCAAGCCCGTCTGCACTTTTCTGGGAAAACGGCATACCAGGCCGCAACTCAAGTGACTTCTTCACTCAATCTTACGGCCAGCCACGGCACTTACTTCGTCGCAGGGTTGGAAGCTGCGAAGAGTGCCCTCGTGCATGCTGCTGGCACGCCCCATTGGCTTATCTTCAGTGACGGCCGCCCAGCAGATGGACCACAGACTCTCAAGCTCGTGGCAGCAATGCTGAAGGAGCACGAGTCGCTTCGGATTCACGCTATTGGCTTTGGAGATGGCTTAGATTTCCATGTGCTGCAACAACTGACATCCATTGGACGAGGCACCTTTGCGCCGTCTGGTCGCTCTGTAGCTGCTTTGCACGGAGCTTTTGCATCTGTGACGTCAACGATTACATTGACGCAGACGGTCACAAGCCGAACGAGCCAATCGAGCACGTTTTCTTTTCAAGCTGGTAATGGGCCGGGGCAGTCAGGTCCCGAGGATGAAACGCAGAGAGCCAAGGACAAGACCTCGAAGCAGAGGCCAGTAACCTTCGAGTATGCCAACCAGTTCGTGTGGGACAGTCAGTCCATTAGCTTCCCGAGCAGCCGTCGCGCATTGAGCTTCAACGGCAAAAAATTCATTGAGTACTACCATCGGCGAGCTACTGCGAGCCATCCTGTGTACATCAGGCGTAGTCCTTTCACGGAAGGGGGCATGCGACACGTCTACTGCTTCAAGGATTCCTTGGTCAAGCTGTGTTTTGAGGAGGGCCGTGACGGATTTGCGATGCGGGCTGCGGGAACGGATGCCCGCATGGTAGCGAAGCTGTCGAGGTATGTCGACGAGTGGCACAACTCTTACGAGATTGTGTCAGCATATGCGAAGAGCAGTGCTATGGCTAAGTGGTATGCTCGGATTTTCATGATGGCTGTGGCTGACAGGCTGGGCCTCACAGGACGCCGCATGGCTCGCATCATTTTCGTGGAGTGCTACATCTACCAAGCAAGCGACGGAAGTGCAGCGCCAACGAAGTACTTCATTGGCGAGAGATATCTACCAGGATTGTTCCTCAAATACAACTCGAATCATGGCTTCGTGAATCCGGAAGCCCCCGACACAGAGATTGCGCAAGCTTTCTCACACTTCACCTTTGAGGCAAGTGGTGGCGAGCAGATGGTCCTCGACCTTCAGGGGGTGTATGTGGATAAGGCTCATCGACGTCGGCCACACATCATCATGACAGATCCACAGGTGGTATCCCTTGAGAGGTCTTTTGGGCCTGGTGATTTGGGTCTCGAGGGCATGTGCGCCTTCTTTCGGACTCACAAGTGTGGAGCTACCTGTCGGGAAATGCGGTTGGATCCCGACGCTCCAATCAGAAGGCTGCGCCGCCTCGTCCGAGAGAGGAACACAGCAGCTGCTGTGCCAGAATCTGAGAGCGTCTCATCCGCAACGGCACCGGTCGGAGATGCAGCGCTTGCTCCACTGGCGCCATCAGCATCTGGTGAGTCTGGGAGCATCATGGCTCTGCGATCAGCACCGACTCCCTTTCCCTCAGACGCAGTGGCCATCCCCCCTTTGCCCGCACTTCCTCCGAAGCCGAAGGTGGAGGGATTGGAACCGCGCGGAGCAACACTTTCTGCTTCGTGCCCACCTGCGGTGAAACAGGACACGTCATCGGAAGCCCTGGGGCTCAGTCGCCACTCAGCGGCTGTAATTGGCAAGGCAGGTGGCCCTTTGTCTGCTGTCATGGCTCGCTCACCGGCCGTCACAGAGCGGCCAAGTTTCGAATCATGGCTGCAAAGCCAAGGCACACAGCAGGACACCCTTCGCGCCAGTGCTCCGCCTTTCCGGCCAGTCTCGGCGCCGGAGCCCCTCACCAGTCAGAGCATGGCTGCGCCTCCAGCGACCATCGTTCCTGCCCAGCCCTCGACTCCTCCCGCGGAAGCCCAACCCAGTCTTGCAGATTCAGGCATGAGCTTGCCAAATGTGTTTGCAAGCCCCTTAAACAACATTCCCTAAAACCTCGCCTGAAGTCCTCAGCTGTGAAGCTAAGCACACACCTCCATCTATGAGTCCCAAGCCTCAAACCCCAGTTGGCCCAAGACTCAACCCGCCCAAATACCTTACAGCAGGCGCAAGCCCTAACATATTGGGGAAAGAAAAAAACCTAACATCATATTGGGGAAAAAATATTCTTTCTCCAATATGCAGGCGCAAGCCGTGCCTCCACGAGTTCGTTGAAGTCCGAAGGTGGGTCGTCGGATTCGACGGCCGATCGGCCGCCAAGCCCACAACAGGACTTCCCCAGGCCAAAAGGTTTAGTGCTTTGAGGCTTGAGGGTCTCAGGAGGATCAGGGTTTCAGCATTTAAGATGTTTTCACTACGAGTTTCAGGCTTTTGGTGCTGTTTTGCTGGTCACGAACCTAGCTTGGCGAACATCATGTTGCGAATCCCACTGGAGATCCTGCTTGTCTCAGTTGGTGTGTGGACGAGTGCCCCGAACCCTGAGCCATTGACCCTAAGTCCTAAGGCTTCAAACCCTGCAACCCGAAACGCACTCCTGGAGCTCCAAACGCCAGTAGATGGGCTGCAGGAAACCAGGAAAACGATCGTCTACGGTCCCGGCGGTCAGAAGCTCTCCACAGCCTGTGCGAGCCGCGAAGATGTGACCAAGGCCATTGTTGCGCAGCTGCTTGGCTTGGCGTTGAGGGCTTGGGCTTAGGCCTGGGGTTCAGGGCTGAGAGTGTTAGCGTTTTTATCCAGTCTAGGGAGATGGCTTGGAGGGTTGCGTCGAAGGGACGTTGTAGGGGATCTACAAGGGTAAGGCCCCGGCACTTCGAGTCCAGGGTAGTTCTGGGCAGGGGTGAGCGAGATGGGAATTCCCATGAGCCAACTGCGCCTTGCCATCGATAGCACCTTCCAGTGAGATCAGGGGGCAGGTGGTCTGATCCTTACGGCTTAGAGTGTAGGTCCTGGCAGCCCAGGTGGTCAATCCCCGAAGAGGAGCAGCTCCTCTTTCAAGAGTCCTCCTCGCAGGTGCGGCAGCCGACCTACATTCAGGGCACTCTATCATGAAGCTGGCTTGGTGTCCGGAATCTGGGCCTGCAAACTGGGCCGAAAACCTCAACAAAAAGCTGCTTAACGGTCAACGTTGCTTGTGCCCAGCTNGTCCGGAATCTGGGCCTGCAAACTGGGCCGAAAACCTCAACAAAAAGCTGCTTAACGGTCAACGTTGCTTGTGCCCAGCTCCCCCTACATGATTGCACACACCGGCTGGACGCACACCTACATCTGGACTACAATGCTAAAGGGCAGTGAAAATGGTTATCATGGGGCCTCCCCTCACCCTAATTAGCAAAACCCAAACGGGGTGTAGGGTCCCACGTAGAGAAGGGCTGGGACCCACCGGGTCCCACCGCGTCCCACCGAACCCGATTTGGGTCCCACGTAGAGAAGAGCTGGGACCCACCGGGTCNCACCGGGTCCCACCGAGCCCAATTTGGGTCCCACCGTAGAGAAGAGCTCGGACCCACCGGGTCCCACCAAGTACGTATCAGGACACGTGCAAGGCTGGTGGTTTTGAGGGCACGATTTTAACATAGTGTGCCTCCATGGTATTATATAAGAATGCAATCCGCTTACATGCCCTGTCTAGGGCAAGGGCAAATTCTGCAATGTAGGGCCATGTCGCAGCAAGCTACGTGCGAGCTTTTAGTCTAGTCTAGCAGCTGGCACGTTTGGGCAGCTGCAGGGCA
>BGNK01001072.1:124028-140927 GCA_003297005.1 Symbiodinium sp. clade A Y106 | reverse complement strand
GTTTCTGGGACCGCTTTCTGGGCAGCTTTCTTAATGCCAGCAGTAGCAAGGTAACCAGTTTACGGGCCGCGCTGCGGGCCGAGTTTTGGAGCCACAGAAACTCCACATTTTGGGAACCATAATGTCGGCCCCAATCATTTAGATCACTTGTGGGGCTGCTTTGTGCTCCCATCCTTGTGACCAGATTTGCTTCCCGTGTTCGAGCTCCGGTTTCAGAGTCGCTCCGCGGACCCCAAAATTGGACCCATGCACAGTACTTCGCTTCCGCAGCACACCCGTGGGCTCTGAGTTGTGTGGCGCTCCGGGTCTGACCGGATTTATGCTTCGGACCTCTGGTTCGCAATTTGGAAGGTCTGGTTTCGGGAATGCACGTCAAGAAGAAGCAGAATTCAAACCCGAAGATGATAAAGTTCTGATAAACCAAGCTGGTCCCCAAATCCAGGCCTGCAGCACCAACCCCCAAGACCGAGCCCAAAAACAAACAAGCCCCCACGCCGAGCCTTCTTGACCACTGCACCGGAAATGCTACTCCCTACCTCCTAAACCCGACTTAATTAAGCCTTCTACCCTAAACACCTAAGCCGGACCTAAGCCCTAAACTCCAAAAGCCTAAACCCTAGACCCTACTTAAGCCTTAGCCCCGAAGCCCTTAAACACACCACAGACCTCGAGAGGCCGGCACAGACTTCTTCCGTGTGGAGCGCAAGATGGACCCGAGGAAGCTGAGGCTCCATGGGAGTCTTCAGAAAAAGGAGGATATTAATATTGGGGCTTAGAGCGTAAAGTTTCAGAAAATATGGTCTAGGCTTTCGAGTTTACGGGAGAAACCGAAGGGTTTCCCGGGTGTGGGTTTAAAGTATAGGATTTCAGAGAACTAGGAGAACCTGTTTGGGTCCTTAACGTAAGCATCTGAACAGATTTATGTAGGTGTACCAGAAGCCTGTATCGGGTGTTTTGAGATACCTGTATGCTTGTGTGTTCAGGGGTAACTGCGCAACTCGTTGGTGTGATCCTTCGGTTGATAGCCTCTTGTAGGGCTGCTGTGCAGGTTCACCCAAGCCAGCATCAGTCCAACCTTCCGTGACGGGCGGCAGATCTTCCAGCTGATGAACGATCTCAACTCTCAGGAGGCAGTCTTTTCGGGCAGGGGTCTATAGATTACTGTTTTTGGCTTGTGGGGTTGGGATGTAAAAGGCTTCAAAATCTTTGATTCAGGCGTCATCCCAACTCCCACAAGGCAGGGTTTAGGCTTTTGGGTTGAGGGCTTGAGGTATGCTCATAGTACAGGCTGGAGGTAGGGTCGAAGCGCCCCTATAGGCCCACAAACCGTCAACTCCAAAATATCGCAAAACACAATGCTCAAAGCCAGAAACACTGGAGCTTTTGCGTGGAGAGGTCGACCCCCTTCGGGAGCTCGAGCCCTTGGATGTCGTGTGGCACAACGGGTGCCTGGGTTGTTCGGGTGTTTAGTGGTTTTCCTGTGTGATCGTAATTTCTTCAAGGGGCTTTCGAGGTTTTAGGTTTGGGTTTGGGAGCTTTTAGGCTTTAGGGCTCAGGGTCCAGGGTTCTGTGGATTAAGAGTTCACTGTCCAGGATTTCTCTTTCGGTGCTAGGCGGGGTGACGGAGCCGGGCCAGGATTTGGGATTTAACGTGAAAGCTGGCATAGCTTCCTGCATCAAACGAAAGCTACTGGGTGGGTCTAGACTTTCTTTTCGGAAGCTCCGAGATCGTGGTTTGCAGCAAGGAGCATCACAAGCACAACTAGGAGATAGAGGGACGAGGGTGACAATAAAGAGCAGAGCAGCAGGTCACATGCGGCTAACGAACGGTGGAAAGGCCCTACACCCATTTTTTGCCTCCCCGCAAATCCGAGGTACTGGCGGTCTTTGTCGAATCGTCGACTCTGGACTCTGAAGCACTGTACAGCGGCGATGACAGACCAGACACTTTTTGTCCGGGTTCACGTCCGAGCGCCGGATGCGGAATTCCGGACCAAGTTGACCAGCACCAACGACGGAGTATCGGTTTTGATTATGAACCGTGCGCGCTCGCCTTCGCCTACGGCAGCGCGATGATTTTAAGTGCAAACGCCGTGCGAAGCAAGAGCTGGCGTCCTTGACACAGGATCACTTTAAGACCAAGCACAGTATGCTGGAAGATTCGAAAGCCATCATGCTCGCCTTTGAGATTCTGGAGCCCAAAGCACCAAAGCTTGCTGAGGAACCTCTACGCATGCCATGATGGGGCACGAGCATAGGCAGTGTTTTTCTAAAGCTGCTCCCGAGAGACTGAAAGGCTAAACGCAAAGCCCCAGAACCTCCACTTTGCACTCCGAACTCCAAACCCTGCACCGTCAATCATTCCCCGGAAACCCAAGATGAATCGACCTTCGATCCGAAACGCTCAAAACTGAAATCCTGTATAGAACATTATGAAGAGCTCGAAAGAGCGCACGAGCTTGAGACCCTGAGTAAGGCAGGGGAGTCCCGGCAGCCTCGAGGTGGTGACCTCGTGCTAGCCCTACATCTTAAACCCAACACCCCAAACCGTAAACGCTACCGAAAACAACCCTGAACCCTAAAACCCTAAACTCTAAACCCAACCCTGGGCTGTCCCGGAGCTCCGAGGTGGTGACCTCGCGCTTCTTCAACCTCGGCACATCGACTATTGCCTTGCCTGCAGCGGATGGTGGCACCCAGGCCGGCTGCCAGTTCCTGAAAGGGAATTATCCAGGTGAGGTATCGTTTTGGGATACCTTCTAATTTCCCATTATGTAAGGCCCTAATTATTTCTTGAAGTGAATTATAGTTTGGCTTTTAGGGTTCGAGGTTCCGGGTTTGGGGATAGGGCTTATAGCATTTGGGGTTGTGTCGGTTTGGTGAGGCGGCTTTAGGGGTTGATAGGTTTTCAGGGTTCCCCCTGAGCCTTAGGGGAGGGTTTCTGCATGTTGTCGCAAGTTCCTCGATGAAGAGCCCGAGAGGCGGCACCATCAAGATGGTGCAGAGATGTGCAGGGTTTAGCAACAAATTGTACTTCTTAGTACTTGGGCATCACTTCGGGGCGAAGGCAACGTCAACAAATCGTACTTTTAGTATTGGCGCACCACTTCGAGGCCAAGACAGCGGCAGCAAATCGTATTTCTTAGAACTGGGGCACTACTTCGAGGCCAAGAGAATGGCTTCTTAGTACTGGGGTACCACTTCGAGGCCAGACAACGGCAACAAATCATCGTGCTTCTTAGTGCTAGGGCACCACTTCGAAGCCAAGACAACGGCAACAAATCGACTTCTTAGTACTGGGGCACTACTTCGAGGCCAACACATCGGCAACACATCGTACCGCTCAGTACTGGGTCACCACTCCGAGGCCAAGACAAATCCTACTGCTTAGTATTGGGACACTCCTTCTAGTGTATGCCAGGACAGCGGCAACAAATTATACTTCATAGTAGTGGGGCACTACTTCCAGGACAAGACAACGGCAACAAATCGTACTTCTTAGTACTGGTGCACTACTTCGTGGTCAAGACAGTGGCAACAACTGGTACTTCTTAGTACTGGGGCACCGCTTCTGGGCCAATACAGCGGCAACAAATCGTGATTCTTAGCACTGGGACACCACTTCGAGGCCAAGACAAAGGCAACAAATCGTACTTCCTAGTACTGGGGCACCACTTCGAGGCTGTACTCCTTAGTACTGGAGCACTACTTCGAGGCCAAGCCAACGGCAAGGCTTCAAAACGCAACACCAGACCCTGAAGCTTGCTGTGGAAGCCTGAATACAGTAAGAACTCAAACCATAGAGTTTCTTATTTCCCTGCTCCGATGTCCAGGCTTGCACGGCAAGTGGTCTCTGTTGCTGGGCTGCAACCCAGTCTTCCGTAGCCGGACGGTTTAGGCTAACCTAATCCTTGACCCAAAGACCAAAGCCTCAACCCTCAACTCTAAAGCCAAAACCGTACCCAAGACCTCAACCCTAAACCCTAAGCCCCACACCCCGTCAGCCTTCAGCTGGGGAGTTTTGGGGGCGGGCCTCTCATCAGAAGACTCCTGTTTTGAGGGTTTGGGGTTTTGGGTTCAGGAAGCAAGGATCCTACTGTTTTCGAGTTTAGGTTTCTGAGTTTGTGAGAGTCCCAGATGATGGCACAGAGGATCTGAGCAGGTTGCTCACACAGTCTTCCAGTTACCTGATAACATACTCTGAGTCACAACAATTTGCAAGCTTTTCCACTAGATGCCATTCGCATGAGCGTGCAGGAAGCAGGACAGGATGAGGAGTAACACGTCTAGCAGAGTCTGAGGCCCCGAAGCACAACTAAGCTAATCCCTCTACATCAACCAAGCCGAGCCACAGACCCCATAAGGCCCAAAGCCTTAAGCCCTCAACCCTAAGCCCAACACCCAGAACCCTAAGTCTAACAGTCTAATGTCTTGGTCCACTTAGGTAGGTCCCTCGACTGAGCCCAATAAAAACCCTACAGCCAACAAATCTTGTTTACGAAGGCTCTAAGTATACCTATACTACTATATTGTTCTAACCTTAAATAAACTCTACACCGTTCCTAAATCCTGTATTATCAGCCCACAACTCTAAACCCTAAACCCTGAAATTTCAGCGCGTCGAAGTCGAGGCTTCTGGGACGTTCCGGCCTGCGACGCGCCGGGCTGGAGCTCGTCGGGGGGCACGGTGATGAGGGTTTCGAAAAGGTTTTTCAAGGGTGTTGGAGTGATTTCAAAATGTTCAAGAGAGATTCTTTCAGGATTTCAAGGGTGTTGGGATGTGGTGATCTTATATTTTCAAGAGATTTTGTAAGGATTTCATAGTCGGGTTTAAATCTTGCTCCTACAGACAGAAGGCCCAGTACCCTCAACTCGGAAGTTTTCTTTAGGCCGTGGAGGGATCTTCAGTGCTTTTGCAGGAATTGAGATATACCAATCGTCCTCATTGCAGCTCCTTTTGGGGGTTACCTTCTAGGATCCTAAGTACAAAGCTGGTTAAACCCCAGAAAAGGAACTGTAATGGAGACCTTAGGTATTACTGAACTTCGGATTCGAGCTCCAGGTTTGGGATTCGGGGTTTAGGGTGCAGGTTTTTCGAGCTTGACCAGGGCAAGGTTTGAGTTACGAGGTCATGCTTTCCTGAGGGCTTCAGCCTTTAAAGGCCCGCCTGGCTTTCAGGAGGTCAGCGTTTTGGATGGATGGGGTCCGGCTTAACACGGGCCGAGTCCATGGCGATCTTTGGGTGAGGTTGCCAAGACTACCTTGTAACCAGGAAGATTCCCCTAACTCAGAATAGGAAGCCCAATGCAGTTTAAGGCAGATCTCGCAATCAGGGGGCTGGCAGGGTGTCTGGGAGTCAGGTGATGTGCAGAACTACCACCGTCGCAATCGCACGAATTCCAAAGCCCACACCAGGTGCCCCACCGCCCGAAACTCTTTGAAGGTCTGGTGGATGCACCCTTTTCATTCGTTCTGCCCTTGGTCTCGCTCTCCCTCTCTTCCTGCCGCGTTGTCTTTGTTTCTGCTCCTCCTCGTTCTACCCGAAGCCTTAGTCTATGAATTGCCTTAACCCCAACTAATGCTGTTTAACGCCCTCCGCTCACACGTGAACGTATGCCTTCTCTGTGTTGCGACGCTCTTCTGTCGAATCCTTCCGCTTGCGGCATGCTATGGCAAGGCAGCACAGAGTGCCAACCACCGGACCCAGATCATTGGGTTAACGTATGTTCATGTGAGCATGGAGGGTCTTTTATGAAGGCCCAGGAATCTGCACTCCAAGGCCTAGGCCTAAACCAACAGAATCCCCATAGCCGACATAATTGAATAGAGAGCCCTGGCTAATGATCCTGCTCCCAATCCTGATATTCCGGTAATTCCAGAGGTGCCTCACTGACCCACAACGCCTAACATAATTAGGGGCCAATTATGATCTTAAGTTTTTAGGCACTATAAGAGGATATATTCATCAGTCATTTCGAGCTAAGCCCAAAACCCTAAACTCAAAGTCCTAAACCCCAAATCTATATTGGAATCGCGTTTTTTGAACGAGGTTGGGCAACCACAGCCCAAGCCGTCGGCTCGACGTCTCCCTCGTCCAGGCGGAAGACGAGGTGCGAGTTGTTTCAGCTTTAGGGTTTCGGAATTAGGGGTCAGGTTTTAGGGTTTGGGCTTTAGGGATTTGGGTTTAGACAGAGTAGGGGTTCAGGCTTAGGGCTTAGAGTTCAGGATCTATAGCTGAGAGTTTAGCTTCCGCTGCAACGCATGTTTTCATTTTTTTGGAGGGGGGTGGGTTCGGGCTGAGAGGTTGATTTTCTTCTAACTGATGGGATTTTGGGGTGGAGGTCCTGAGTCCAACCCCAAAATGCTTCACTGAAGATCCCTACTTGGAGGTTCATGGGCAGTTATAAGTAGGGTTATAAGTAGGGAAGCTCTGCTTGTAACCAATGTTAGGGGACTTAGAAGCCCATTCATATAACTGCCCATGAACCTTCAACTAGCCGCAATCTCAACGGACGCTTGTCAGGACGTGATTCCCATGGTGCCGGCACGACAGCTGCAGGTCACGCAGGCCTTCCGTGTGCAGGGTCGTGGTGGGAAACAGTAGGGTTTGGGGAGAATGGTACATTGGTGCTATAATTGGAATGTAAGTTCGGATGTAGGGTGAGGGTTAGTGATTCCGTGGTGAAGGTCTAGGGTTGAGGGTTGCAGCCGTAGGATTGAGGGTTTGGCCTTTTCGCTAGACTCCGTGGCAGGTTCGTACTGTAAAACCTAAACAGTACGCCCTGAAGAGGGTTGGGGATTTATGAACTCTGTCCTTTGCGAAGCTCTTTGCATTCGGGTGTTTCTGCAGGCTCATATCGAAAGATCAGAGGCGTGTTGCCGCCCGCCCACCTAGGCCCCGGATTTCCTTGTCCTTAAACTCTACAAGCCAAGCCCCGCAACCCCACCCCCATTTTGGCGACCGCCCACACCTGCCGAGACGGTTCCCAGCAACAAGCAGATCGACATCTCCATCGTTTGGGGCATCAGAGCATTGATCTCAGCTAGGGATTTCTTCTTCATGGAATTCAGAAAGCGTTGATCAGCAAGGGCTGAAGAGGGTGTTTACAAGGGTTCCAGAACTATTTCTCTAATTGTAAGGGTGCTAGAAGGGCATTTACAAGGGTCCTTAGAAGGGGTTTAGGGCTCAAATCGGCAATCCTTGGCCTTGTGCTCTGGAACTCATGTGGTTTGCTTGGATGCTCACGAACAGAATCCTCACCCCCAGACAATGACAAGGTACCCCTAGTTTCAGGAATCCTCCAGGTGCCAAAAGCGGGGTCATATCAACCCTAGACGGAATGGAGATTTCACTGCGGAGCACTGAACCTGGGTGTAGGAGTTACGGTTCAGGCCCCGAACCCAAACCCGACAACCTAAATCCGAAACCCTCAGTTCCCTGAACTCCTGATCACTCCACATGATGCCTCGACATACCGTGCCCAACCACCATGTGCAAAGCCCCAACTCTGGTAACAGGTCGCCTTGCCGCACCATTATCTGAAGTATCAGCGCAAATCCAGCGTGCAAGTTGTTTGTGAATAGGAACCTATCGTGTCTAAACGGAGGTGGTGATTTCAGGACGCAGGTGTAAGATTTGTTCCTCAAAGTTTGAAGTGAAGGTGCGGCCACCATGGGTCTGAAAGTTTATAGATGCGCAAAGTAAATGCAGACTTGATGATTCCCTCAAGCTCTTCTCGGCTGAGGGTTCAGGATTTCGGGCTTAGGATTTAGAGTCGGAGCTTAGGTATTCCGGTTGCATCATTCTGCCTTGGAAGGGGTAGCAGGTGGTGACAGTGCCCGCATTAATTAGATAGCCCTGGCCACAAGGCTCCGCGGCAAACGCCACTACTTGGGCCCAACGCAGAGCCCCTCGTCTTTTTGAGTTGAGAAAGTTATTTCCACGCTGGGTGTGGGATTTGATTCCAAGACCTGTTCTTGTCTTATGATCCGTGTGCATGACTTACTTTAACCCGAGAGAGCCACGAGAACTCATATAGCGCCCCTTAGGTTTCGTTTTGTGTTGGGGTGCAGGGTCCAAGGCTCGGGGCTTCGGGTTGAGCGTGTCCTTTTCGAGGCAACCGTTTCGGGCAGATTTTTTTGCCCAGAGAGCCCAGTACCCTTAATTAAGGAATATAGCTTAAATCACAATATGAAGCCCCTGATGATTTAAGGTATATTCCTTAAGTAAGGGGTATTGGGCTCTCTGGGTACAGCGTGCCACAAGCCCACTCCCCATTCGGCACTGCCTTCCTCCCTCCCTCCCTCCTTCGCTCCCTCGCTCGCTCTCTCGATCTCCATCTCCATCTCTGTCTCTGTCTCTATCTCTGTCTCTATCTGCCTCTGTCTCTAAACTCTGTCTCTATCCCTGTCTCTACCTCCCCTCTCTTCATCGTTTTATTTCTCTTTCTCTGTATCGTTATCTTTATCTTTCTTTATCTTTATCTTTGTATTTTTATGAATAATCAACTAAATGAATACCTCGAATACACATATATATTTACATACATACATACATACATACATACATACACATAGGATGTATTAGATACGTAGAGCATGTACATATACATATATACATATATACATATACACACATACACACATATACACATATTCACATATACACATATACACATATACACATATACCGATATACATATATGGATATATAGATGTATACAATGTATACAAAGGTATTCCGTGGTTGCCATGGGATAATAGAAGCAAGAGCTGCAAGAAAATGCACCGCCGCCCACGAGGCAGTGGTCCTACGATCCCACGTTCCAGCCCTTCGGGATGCAAGTTGCGTGGTGTGGGAGTGACTCAGGGTTTGCAGGGGGCTCTTCGTATGCATGTCAGAGTTGAGGAGTAGTTACGTTCTTTAAGTTTGGAGTTTCGGTTTCGGGGTTGAAGGTTTAGGACCTTTGACTTCACGGTCGAGGGGTTGAAGGTTTCGGGTCTGAGGCTTGCTCTGGCCAAGGCTGATGTAGCTTCGTCTGGTGGGCTTCGGTTCAATATTCAGCAATGTTTTTTTTTGGGAGGCCTTTTAAAGCGGACAGGGGCATATGTAAGTTTCAGGTAGAAAATACCACTCCTGAGCCCGACTCGCGCCGCCTTGAAGGTTTGAGGTGAAGGACCCGATGTCCACACCCTGCAACTGACCCCCCAAAGCCGTTAACTCCGACACGCAAAACTCAACATCCTGACCCTGCAGCCCCCCAAGCCCTTTTCTGAACCGTCTTCTTGGAGCGGGTTTGTTCCTCGTTTATTCCTCGTTTATCGGGTGCTCTGGGCCTTAGTGTGTTTCACGATTTTTCGATAATCCTGGGTGGTAGTAGGTGGGCCCCAGCGGGGTCGGAAGCGGCTTCCTATTTCATGGAGCTCGCAGAGCCCTGTACTGTGAACAGCTTCAATACATCCAAGCTCGGCTGCAAAGCCTGCACTCATGTTTGCTCCTTGGCCTGGCATTTGATTTAGGGTTTGTGCCCAAAGTTTAGAGTGCAAGCAGAACTTGGCAGCTCATAAATCCAAACCTCGGCGCTCCGGTGGTAGAGGGGTGGCGTGCAGTTACAACCAGGATCCCGTTACGTATTTCGTCTAGGTTTGGATCCAAGCATTTTCTGAAACTTCCGTAGTCTCTGAATGGTTACAGGCCTTTGAAGGTAGAGGCAGGGAAGTGCAAAACTCCTGAACAAGGCCAGTCTCGTAGCTTCCTGCTATGCCGAGGATGCAAAATCCATGGGTTCGGACACCTAGACGGGACGAGGGGAAGGGGCGGGGCTGTTTGGACGCCAAGCTTGCATTGGGTGCGGTGTAGCTTGCCTGAGAGCTTGTAGGGTTCCTGACCCCACATGTAAACCCTGTAAACCACACCTAGTAGTAGAGTAGGTAACCTTTAACCTTTTTGGGGTAGTATAACCCCTATGTAAACCCTATATAACCAAAAAGCTTAACCTTTCGTTCCCCATGCTACCCGACAAGTAGGCACAACTCCGGCAAGCCTTCCGTTCCCGGTGGGCCGAGTCATTTTCGCCAGGTCCTCCTATTCTGATTTGTGCCGGCCTTGCGGTTTCGTAGGTGAGCATGGGCTTGAAACTCCTAAGCTCATCATGCTGAGCCCGAGATCCCTAAGTCATGCTTTTCACACGCATGTCGGAGTACCTATACCTAGATGTGGATGTGTGTACATTCTCTACCTAATCTGTTTACCCATCCATCCACTTATCCATATCCATATCCATGTCCATCCATGAATCTATCTACCTATGTATTCGTCTATCTATCTGCCTGTCTAGCTATCTATCTATCGATCTATCGACCTGGCAATCCATCGATCTGTCGATTAATCTATCTACGTGTCTGCCTGTCCGTCTGTCTGTGACTGTCTGCCTGTCTGTCCGTCCGTCCGTCTGTCTGTTCGTCTCCCCGTCTGTCTGTCTATCTGTGGATCTGTCTATCTGTCTGTCGGTCTGTCTATCTGTCCATCTGTCTATCTGTCTACCTGTCTATCTACCTATCTATCTGTCTATCTACCTGCAATATCTAATCTGTCAATCTGCTCTTCTATCCATCTACCGTCTATCAATAAATCCGTCCATCCATCCGTCCGTCCATCCGTCCGTCCGTCCATCCATCCATCCATCCATCCATCGGTCGATCGACTGTCCATCCATCCAGGTCCATCTACCCATCTATAGGTCTATCCATCTATCCATGCTGACTGCGTGCCTCCGCTGCCAGGCCCAGCGCGCTGTTTTCTCCATGTGTCAGGCCGCCATGATGCACCTACGGGGTTTGGGGTTGAAGGGTGCCAGATGTGATTGCGTGGACTTGTGTAGTTTATCTTTTCGTTGTCGTGGCACGGACATGTCTGGCGAAGGCCCCCAGATTCAGGTTTTCCGGGCTCAGGCGACAGGATCGAAGCAACGCAGCGGGCATTGTGCCACTGCCACTGTAGGAGCAAGGCGATTGCAAGACGAAGCAGGCTCACACAGTACACAGTTGCACCTGCAGCCATACTATGGTCTTAGATGATCGGGCGTGCAGCAAGGTTCCGGCTTTGATGCAGCAACTGCACGCAGGGAGCCATGGCAGACGTGTTTAATCTCTGGGTGAATGATGGTTATGCTGGTGTGCTTCACAGATTCTGCTGGCTGCTCAGCACTAGATTGCCTCCCTCATCTGCAAAGGGGTTCCTGCAGGAGGCCATGGTGACATTGACATTCAACCGGTCAGCGAAGAAAGCGCAGTCTCCTCTCGAGATGCGTGTCAGCCATCCTCACAACTTAAAAGGAGACGTTGGTGATATGCTCGTCGTCAACACTGAAACTGGCAAGCCCGTATGTAGTGTTGAGAGCAAGGCATACACGAAGCTGTCGGCCTTGAAAGCCAACATATCTCAGCACCGCAAAGTGAATATGTGGACCATCCACAAATTGAGACAGTCACCTGTGTCAACGGCACGTGGGTCTTCCCAGAAACCTTGAAGTGCTACAGCAAGTGCCCAGATTTTCTTTTTGACCCACAGCGACCTTGCCAAGCTGACAAAACGTGGTTGGGGTGGCGAAGTGTGCAGAGTTGCAACGCTTCGATGTTGCCTGCACGCAACATGCCAGGTTTGCTGCTGCCACCTGGCTCTGAACCTGCGGAATCGTTGCTGGATTTGGATGGGGATATGCTTGCACTCCTTCGCTGCATTGATGGAACATGGACCCTGCAAGCTTCGGCATTGGTAGAGACATGCCGCGGCTACACCCGGGAGCCCATGGATCTGAAGGCTGGCTATGGCATGCATGGTGCCGAAATCGCCATCTGCATCCACTCTCGCACACCGGATTTTTTTCCGATGGCGACGATGACAACTGATGAAAAGCGCACACCGGTTTTTTTTCCAAAAGCGACGATGACAACTGATGAAGAGCAAATCCCTTTACTATGGACATGGACCTTCATTCTTCTGGCTTTGCTGTTCGTAAGGATCCACCGGATTTTTCAACGAAGTGCCTGCATGTATGCAGCCTGGGGATGCCGTGAAAGGCTCACTCTTGGACAGAAGGATGCTCATGAACGTATTTGTGGCTACCGTCATGTGGAGTGCAGATATCGTGTAAACGGCTGTGCATTTCTGTTCCTGGCCAAGAATGAAGATGCTCATGCTCGAGTTTGCTCTCATCGACCGGCAGCGCTGCAGTCAGCGGAGATCCAAGCAATCCTCCCGGATGAGCATTACCGAATGGAGCTAGGGAGCAGGCAGCTAATCTTCTGCCAGGCTTTTTGACAGGTCTACTAGAAGCAACGTGAACCAGCGCAGGTGAAGTGCTGTGTACATGAGTGCAGACATGCCCCTGCCCTGATGGGTCAATAGCTCGCCAGTGTGCAGACTACTAGTGACAGCATGCTTCGATGCTGATGCGATTTCCTGAGCACTGCAATGTTTGACTTACTTTAAGCAGCACTTGATGTTTTACACTTGACCTCACGCTGTCAACGTTTTCTGTTGTTGCATCGGCACAGGATTAGCAGACGTCTATCTAGAAGTGTAAAATGAGAAATGGGTGAACAGCTGAGATATGTTCGATAGGGGCTACGGCAGCGCATGCTGAAGAGACCCGAATGAATCTGGTGTCCGTTCGACATGCGAGTGCAGCCAGTAGCTAAACGATGAGTAGACGGCCGGCTAACTTGAGTGAACGGCAGGATCTTTTTCGGACGACAGCAATCGGCCACCGTCAGCACTAAAGGTTGTTCGTAAATCAAACACCCTTAATTCTGAACCTAGACCTTGCATAAACCCGAAAAAAAACCTTTCACCTTGAAGCACTGAACCTATGATACCCTACCCCTCAACCCTGGTCTCTGCTGATTTTTCAGCTGCCGCGCTGGGAGGATGAGCTGCCACCCGAGCTGCGCGTCCTCACACGGCGCCGGGAACCTCGGAGCCCTTTAATCTTAGTTTTTTGTTCTTTTAGGGGTTAGGGTTTCGGATTTAAGGATGCGGATTTAGGTTATATGTAAGGATTAGGGTTTAGGGTCCAGTTTAGGGTTGAAGGATGAGGATTCATGGTGCAAGGATTCGGGAAAGACCAAGTCATGTCAGGTGGTTTTGAGTTACAGAGAGCATGTAAGGAAAGCTTGAACCCGAAGTTTGGCATCTACAGGGTTTCAGGGTTCAGGGTTTCAGCGTTTACTGTGTAGGGTCTTAGAGTTTACGGCCTAGGATTCAAGGTTCAAGGGGGCCAAGGGCTAATCGAAATCACAAGTGTATTCGCTAAGGTTGCTGGATCCAGGACTTTCGCACCCGGCTACTTTCAATGAGCAGGCGAGTGTACTGTCCTCGCTGTGGATTCAGGGCTCGGTGTCGTTTGGGCCTAGAGGCCTCTCGATCTTGAACACAAGAAATCAGAGTTTAAACAATGCCTGGTTTGGGTGAGGATTTGGATACGGTATTCGTTTCGCTATGATTTTCGCCGCTTCAGTTGCGGCAGGTAACGGCGCCCCCCACCGGTGGTCAAGTCAGAATCGTATCAGTAATCATTCAACGGTCGTTTCGAAATCGAGTCCTTTTACGTACCACGCCTTGATTTCGATGCGATTTCGATGCGGCCACCCACTTAGTTTGGGAAGTTCAGGATTCGAGTTTGCATTTCGAGCTTGTGCCTCAGAGCCGACCCTGGAGCGCTTCGGCTTGAATCCCCCCAACAGGGCCACTTTTTGGTGGAGTTGTATAAGGAAATCATACTACAAGTAGTAAGGATCCTTAACGAAGTCTGCAGAGGGCGGCGCTTCTGTGCTCAGCCTCGACCCTCGACCCAGTTTGAAGGAACTTAGACTTGACGCCCCAGACACAATGCCAGAAACAATGAGGCATGACGTGCAGAGACCATAAACTTTACTGCCTAAGATCCTGCAAATTTTCCACTGTCTTGGAGAAGTGATTTTCAATGTTCAGGATTTAGAGGGCTTGAAGGCTTGAAGCTATTCGGGCTTGGGATCCCTGGCTTGAGGCCAGATCCTCATGCTTACAACAGAAGCTTGCCCTAGATCCGCACAGCTAAACTAAAGCAAGCCCCAAAAAACTGAACCTAAAACCCTCCACCCTGCAGCTCTTAACCCTAAACCCCAAGGCCCAAACCCTGGAGCCCTGAATGCGAAAGCCTGAGCCAAACATCGTGCCTGACCTCTTCGGCTAGGAGATTTCCCTCACGCGACTTCACGGCAGAGGCGATCTTCAGCTTCTGTTTGGAGGGGGATGGCGGTTTCTCTCAGGAGGGTCGTAGGAGTCGAGAACACCAACACCATACGCACGCAAGACCCAGAATCCCTAAACCCTACACCCGAGAGCCACAACCATGAACCGACTTAAACCCTCATCCCCAAGCCCTAGGGGCAGAATCCTCAAGTCTGAACTTCGCCTGAAGCTTAAACCCATAGCCAAGCATAGTAGTAGCAGCAGCAGGAGTAGGTAGCAGTAGCCGTACGGGGCCGTACAGCCGTATCTACGGCCTTCGGTCGCTTCATCAACCCGAAACCTACTCCCTCTTCAGTCCTCCAAGCCCCGAAAAACCACTGCGCAACTGCACCTTCAGCCTGAACCGCAGCCAGGTTTGGACTCTGATGTTCAGTAAAAGCTGACCATCAAAACGGAATCTAAACCCGCAGCGAACTTACGGAGCACGCCAGGTGCTCTACTTGTCGAACGGGAATCTGCCCATGCAAGAGCAGCTTTGGATGGTCAGGGGCCCGATGTTGGCTCTTAGAAATATTTCCTGGGTTCTAGGTTCTAGGATTTCGGATGTAGGATTTTTAGGATTTGAATTTTAGGGTTTGGGGTTTACGGTGATGTGCTCCTTCCTGGTTGTCGCTTGCGGTCTCGCACAGCCTGTTTCCTCTGTGGTTAATTAGGGGTTCTCCACTCAGGGTAAGTACAAAGGTAACTGAGGGTTTGTGGGTTCAGGACATTAATACAGGGTTCAGGGTTTACCAAGGACTACTTTCAGCTACCGTGTAAACCTACGATAGAACTTCTAGGATCTGCTAAAACAGTGAACAGCAGTTCTAAGTTGCTTTCTGTCATTCCAATTATTTTACTATTCGTGACAGAACCATCATTATCATGAGTCATGAGTGTTGATCTTATTCGGATTTGTGCGGTTATTGTCGCGACTACAATTCTTTCTAGTAGTGTTTCCAAGGGGGGGTCATGCTGGTTTTGGAGACTGGAGTAGGTCTTGCAGAAGGCTAAGGAAGCCTCCTGCTACGGCCCTGAAGATCGACTGTTTGAGGATTTTGAGGGCTTTTTAGGGTTTGATTTCATGCGGTTTTAGGGATTCCGTTTAGCGTCGGAATTGCAGCTCAACTAGGTTCCCCAGTGGTACCCTTTTGCCCTTTTTCTTTTTGGGGCCCCTTATTAAAACCCAATCAGTAGGCTAAAAGGCAACTTAGGAGCCTACGTAGTAATAGTATGGAAGCCGAAATGAATGCTAATACTGTTCTTTAGGGTTCCTGAGTATAGTTATACTGTAATGCAAATTTTAGTTTCGAGGGTTTAAGGGTCTGGGGCACGGGTTCTGGATTTTGGGAGAACGGTCCCAGGCTCAAGACCCGACCTCCTTAGACCCCAATCGAATATAGGGTTAGGGTTCTGTTTATAGTATAATATACCCCGAAACCCTTGTCTATTCATTAAGGCCAATACATTGATCTCAAAATTTAAGTCTGCAAGCCCGAATCCCGACTCCTCCCAAACGCAGTGCGACACACCCGCCTTCCGGCCAGATGGACGGCGCCGTTGCTGCCGCGATGCTCCACTTCAAAGTGCGGCTCCTAATTCAGGGTATACAGGTCTTAGAGTCAGGCTTAGGACGCGGAATTGTTTCTGGCCCGTGGGATTGGGGCTGTCATCGCGCTAAACCATTTTTACCCGAAACTACCATGTTGAAGCCCAGGACCTACACTAATCCCAAGGTTAAATCCCCAACCTCTATCGACGGCAAGCTCGGAGGTGGACGTCGCTTTTGACATTGGCGCGACGGCGATTTCCGAATACAAGGTCCGTCAGCACTCCTATAGGTGAGGCTGAGTAAGGAGTGTTTCCTGTGATGGAGTTTCGTTTTTTCGGTATTCCTCTACCTCTACCAAGAAATTGAGGTTCTTGGACTTCTGTACATGGCTTAAGGCTTAAGGGTAGTCAGCTTTTGGTTTCATGTTTCGGTTTCGGAAAGAGTAACGCCAAACCCCAAAGCCACTTTAATCTCTGAACGTGTGCTTAACCTTGACATTCGACCTGAAGCCCTGGAAACTTAATCGTGCATCCAATGCCCTCAAGTCTAATCCCTGGATCTTAGACCCGCAGACCTTGACGGTTGACGGCCTGTGGGACCACAATGGAAACCAGCCTAACCGAGCATCCAGTTCCTCGGTGCAGATTCCCAGCCCTCCCTCACCGTGGTCGTATGTTTGGGTCTCGGTAAGTGGATCCGGCGGTTTCGCTTGATGGACATCCGGCTTCCAATGTTGCCACTTCTGGCACTTATTTGTAAATCATGTTTGACACGCCTCTCATGGCCGCCCACACCGTAGAGGGATGGATCGTTAGATGGACCGATAGGTAGGTATGCAAATGTAGGTGAGATGAGTTTAGCAGGCTGGCTATTGTTTGGACAATGATCTCTTTAATATTTGAGGCATGCGGTAGTTGCTTGGTTCTGACAGCATAGCAGTTCCAGGCGGAATGGGATCGTTTTGTCGACGAGCGCAACGCCCTGGCGCCTTGGCGTTGAGGGCTCCCTCCTCCTCCTCCTCCTGCCCCCCTGAACCCCAAAACCATAAACACTATAAGTTTTTTTGGGTTTAGGCCCC
>BGNK01001072.1:400-124002 GCA_003297005.1 Symbiodinium sp. clade A Y106 | reverse complement strand
CCCCCCGCCCCCCTCCCAAACGCTGCGTCCGACAGTTTCGAGTCAAGATTCAAGCCACGGCCCTAAAGCGTTTGGGCTCGGGGATTGGTGATTCTTAATTGGGGTTGAGCACAGGCCCGAAACTCGAAAGCCTCAACCCTGAGCCTTTATCGACATGTCCCACAGTAGAACAGGCATCGGACTTGGTGGTCCCAGAGGAAAAATTCCGTCTTCGCTACGGGAAGGGCAAAGCTATGCCTTGCCAAGCCTCGCAAAGCCTGTGCCGGTCCTAAACCCACAACCCTCAAAAGGGTTTAGGGTTTAGGGTTTAGGGCTCCGATGTTGTTTTGGAAAGTTTTCAGGGGTTGCGGTTTGGGTGTTTTCTGCTCGATGCTGCCCCGAGGCATCCGAGACTGCCAACAGTGCCTGGCACACGGCTCAGGCCCGGCTCCCCCGGCCCAAATCTCTGAAAATTAGGGGTACCTTATTTTGGGGTCCTTATAATAAGGATCCTACTATTTGGGTAGTTGTCAAAATTATGGTCCCTTTTTTGGGTACCCTAAATATTAGGTGCCGTACTATATTGGGGACCCCAAAAGGCACCATATTTTTGACAATCACCCATTTAGGGTACTAAATTTTGGGGATCCTACTATTTAGGGTAAGTTTAGGGTTACCTTAATTTTGGGGTCCTTATAATAAGGATCCTACTATTTAGGGTACTATATTTGGGTCCCCTATGTTTGAAAAGTTTGGGCTTTAGGGTTTAGGGTTTCGGCTCTGAGGTTGACGTAAGCTTTAGGGTTTCGGCCTTTTTGGGGTTAGTTTTTTTTGGGTTTAGGGTTTAGGGTTTAGGCTTTAGGGTTTAGGGATTTAGGGTGGTTTTAGCAGAAGGTTTAGGATTTAAGTGCTAGGGTTGAAGATCTAGGGTTCAGGACAGGAAGTCCCGAACCCCCAAACCCAGACCCCAAACCCCATAAACCCTAAAGCCTAAAGCCTAAAGCCTAAAGCCTAAACCCTAAACCCAAACCCCAAACCCTATAAACCCTATGAGCCCTATAAACCCTAAACCCTAAAGCCTAAACCCTAAACCCGAACCCAGACCCAAGCTCCGAAACACCAAAGCTGACGTAGCCTGGGATCTTGAGGCGAAGTGGAAGGCACAAGGCATCGAACTACCGGAATGTTCATGTCTTGTGTTTAGAGGGGAATCGGGAACGGTTTCGGGTGGCTTTGAAATTCAAGGTCTGAACCCTGAAACCTGACCATGAAACTTTGTCTTCATCACCTGGCCCTGGGCCTCAATGCAGGGAGTCCAACAAGCAACCCTTGAAATTTCTTTTGGCAGCCCCCCTTCGAAATTCCTACGAAGCAACGCCCTAGCGCTAAACTTTTCGCCCTCATGAGCCCTAAACTCTAATCCCCGAAGCCTAAAGCCGAAACCCTAGACCAACTACCTAAACCCTACTTAACCCTAAACCCTCAACCCTATATTACCTGTACCCTACTAATCCCTAAACTGCAGCCCCTAAACCCTAAACCCTAATCCCTAAACTCTAGGCCCTAAACCCTAAAGCCCTAAACCGGGAAGCCCAGCCGCAGCCCCGGTCATCCTGCCA
Organism: Symbiodinium sp. clade A Y106; assembly: GCA_003297005.1. NCBI lineage: Eukaryota > Dinophyceae > Suessiales > Symbiodiniaceae > Symbiodinium > Symbiodinium sp. clade A. The sequence goes on along the minus strand of BGNK01001072.1, from coordinate 122,404 downwards.
GGCCTGGGTCTTGGCGGAGGCGAGATCCGGTGAGATATTCTGTCCACTCAGGGGTTGTTTATCCGGTTTTATAAGGCTTTCTAAGGTTTTGTAAGGTTTTATCAGGTTTTATAGGTTTTAGAAGGGCTCCAAAAAGGATTATGGCTCGTTTTGTACTGGGGTTTAGGCTGTTTTTGGATTTGACGGTTCAGGGTTTAGCGGGGTCGGTCCCCGCAGCCATGCAGGTGTTTGTTGCAAGAACTGAGGAAGGCAAAAAAGCGTTCAGGTTATCGGGTGCGGAAGGGCTCCTAGAACGGCCCACACAGCCAAGACCTTGAGACCCAAAGCCTCAACCCTGAGCCCTCAAGACCTTTAAACCCCAATCTCTAAAGCCTAAACCTCGCCAAGCTAGATATTGCGACACTGTAACATAGAAGCCCGAGTAATCAATAATCACCAATCTTATTCAGTAGGTTTCCTTTATTTATAAATGCACTACAATATAGCCCAACCTCGATTGAAACTACCGCGGGGCCCCACATCCCTAAACCTACCCGAGAGCCCTCCAATGAGAGGCAGAGCTTGCTATCATCAACTCGACGATCATCACGATCGTCGTGGCAGCAGTGCCGGGCCCCCCTGGGATTGAGGGTTTGGGGTCAGTGTTAATGGGTTTTAGGGTTCTAGGGTTTAGAGTTTCGGAGTTGTGGGTTTAGGGTGGAGTTCTGGGCTTGGGGCTTTAAGGTCGAGGGTTTCGGGTTTAGGTTATGGGTAGCCGCAGAGCTTTGGACACTGAAGAGGGGGAGCGCTCCATTTGTGGGATCCTAATACCTGTATGACAAGAGAGGAAATGGGTAGGTGACGAACGGGATTGCTTGCTTGCCTTTTCAATCCTGAAGCCGATACCGACTATGTAGAGTAGCTATCGCAGGTTTTTCCTAACGCAGCGTGTTTTTCGGAGTCTGTTGCCTGTCGACATGGCCCTGGCACTTTCAGGTTTCTGGTTCTCCCGACCCTCCTGAAACGTCGCAAGAGTTGCTCCAGGTTTTGCTATAGGGGCAAGGTCAAAACATCTTCTTTGCCGTTTTGCTTGTGAAGGACCTTCTCTGGTGGTTGCGACACAGCATTTCATCAATATCGAGGCCCCTTGCCAAACCCTGGAGCAGTCAACCCGAAGCTCTCCGATCTACTTGGAGGCCCTTTTGACTTAGTAAGTCTACTTAGTATCCCTTAGAAACCCTATTATAATCCCCCATAGCCCACTTAAGTCAAAAGGGCCTCCAAGTAGTGGGTTTCCGATCCTTCTACCGCTGAGAGCATTCCTTGCCAAGGTGTGGCTGGGCGTGCATGCTCCTCTTCACGAATGCCATGCCCCCGGCGTCGGCCAGATAAAGAACACATGTTGTACTGGAAAAGCTACAGAGGCGGACCTTTTCTACTGCAGCAAGTGTTACGACGGGAATCCTCAACCCTAAATTGTCAGCCTTAAGCCGTAAACCCCGAAAACCTAGATCCAGAACCCTAAAACCTGAGCATCGAAAAACTAAATCCTGAACTCTGCATCCGAGAGCTTCCGGCTCGCACAGAAATGCCAGAGAGCTTACGTAGGTTTTGGGGGCTCTAGGGTTTAGAGTTTCGAGTCATTTAGAGCTGTGCATCCGACAAGCTTCTCTGAGGCGTGTCGATGGGGTTTTGGGGGTTTAGGGTTTAGGGTTTTGTGTGCTCTTCTCCGCTCTAGATCTCAGAATCTCAGGGGTTTGCAGAAGGTCCCAGTTGTCCAGCGACGAACTCTTGGAGGGCAGAAGGTCTGACAGGAGTGGTTTCACACGACCTCTGCTTCGGCAGAGAAGCTTTCTCTACCTGCAGGGCTGTCCCAACACTCCATAAGGGCTTCCTTGCTATCGCCTTAAATCATAAACCCTGCATACTAAAAACTAAACTCCAAAGATCTCCATACCCTAAACCCTCAACGGACCGTACTTAGGGTCTTGCTTACTCTTCCTCCGCAGACGATGCGTTGACAAGGCTTGGGCTTAAAGCCGTCAACCCTACGTCGTACCTGAGGGTTGGTCCAAAGTTTGCCTGAAAAGGGAACGCTCGGCGTCCTTTCTTTTGCAGGGAGTTCCTAAACACAAAATATTAAGGCTGTCTAAACCCTAAACCCTAAAACCCGAAGCCCAAACCCTAAACCCTAAAGCCCTCAAGCCTAACACCGAAGAGAAGCGCTAAACACTAAAACCCTAAGCCCCAAACCCAGAACCCTAAAGCCCTAAGCCTAACACCGAAACGAGATAAGCCCTAAAAAGGGTCTTAAGAAAACCTAAAGCCCTAAAGCCCTAAGGCCCTAAGGCCCTAAAGCCCCAGGGCCCTAAAGCCCTAAGGCCCTAAGAGCCTAAAGCCCTAAAGCCCTAAAGCCGTAAGGTCCTAAAGCCCCAAAGCCCCAAACCCAGAACCCGAAAACCGTAAAGCCCCAACGCCCGAAGAGAGATCAGGATCCCACTCTGGCTATCTAAACCCTAAACCCTAAACCCTAAACCCTAAACCGATGAGGATCCCACTCTGGCATTTCTGGTTCTCACGCTGGTGCTGGGCGTCGTGACGGGCCTGGCCTTTTTCATGGTGCGGGGGCCCAGGGTTTCGAGGCTTTAGGGGAAGAAAGGAAGCCTTAAAGGAACCCTTATGGGAACCCTTAAAGGAACCCTTATGGGTTTAAGGCTCCGGATTTTTGAGGGGGTTTTGGGGATTTGGGGGGTTTAGGATTCACTCAGCGGCAGCAGTACGAGTGTTTACCCAGAGGGTCCACATATACAGTTACTACCATTATGGAACTAGGTCCTCAAAACCGTTATAGGGATGGTCTTTTGAAACCAAATTCCATCATGGTAATATGTATATATATAATTATATATACATATATGGACCCTCTGGGTTAGATGAGTATAAAGGCGCAGGGGCCTGCGATCGCTCCTCTCTCGATCGCTTGGATGTGGGAGTTTCCGGACTACAGGGCCCCTGAAATAGAGCTTTAGGGATTAGGGTTTAGGGTTTAGGACTCTTTGTATTATAAGAATCCTCAAGACGGTGCCCGGAGTTTTGATTTCCCATCTTCTATCTATCCTTCAAGCAAATGCTTCCGACACGAAGTAGGCAGAACATGCCATGCCACCCCAAAGCAGCGGTGTACGACTAGCGTTAAGGGTGTTTGTAATGACCATATGGTTCTTCAGGTTAGGTTATCTGGTTATATGATATAACTAAATCTAAACCCTAAACTCTAAACCTTAGACCTGTGGGGACTTTGGACGAGACGTCTTGCTAATCATTCCCATATGTCAGGTGGCCCCTGATAGCAACAACTTGTCGAGCCGTAATGAAAAGGAAGGGCTCGTCCAGAGGAGCACTGCCAAACCTTAGAAGATCTATGAAGAACAAAGATTCAATCAAATTCGCCTTTCCTACTCCAGATCGTCATCATGGCTTGGCCGTTGGGCCCCATCGAGGTGCGCAGCTTTGCATTGAGCCCTTATCAGCCTCAATGCCACCCCGCACCACGAGTCTTCCACTTGGATATGTACCATCTTGAGCGGTCTTCACCTCAAGTAGGTATCCGTACTCACAAAACCCTGTTCTTTTGGCAGTCTCTTGTCTTCAAGTCTCAGCATGCAGGAGTCGACGTTGCGTATCAGGTTCCGGTTTCATTTTTCAGCTTGGGAAGAAGCCTTCAAATAGAGAAGTTTCAGCCGGGCCTGCAAAGTTCGAGAATCTTGCAACTACCATCCCAGCTTCGGGGTTCCGGGTTTTTTCGAACCGATCAACGCTGGCTTTTCTGTTTATCATGGCGCTCTTCTCGAATCTTTTCGAAGGCATCCCGAGCCAGTTGGGGTTTCGCGCCCAAACCCGAAACCAACCCCAATTACTACAGGGGCCTAAACAATGACCACTACAGTTTTTAAGGGTTCCTTATATAACTATAGTATAATATGCCCCCAAACCCTATTCTAATTATTCAGGCCCCTATATTACACAAGCCCCACGTCTGTGCGTCCAAGTCACTCTGTAATTGTTATGCAAAAAACATGGGGTTTCCAATCTATCCTAAGCGGCGAAAACTGTAACCCCAACCCCAACCCTCAAAGCCCACAGCCTAAACTCTGAACCCACCCTTCCCTTCGAACTTGCCACTGTTTTGGGTTTAGGCCTGTGGGTTGAGCCAAGTCTCTATCCAAGCCTACTCTTTTTTCTACCAGGGTTGATGCTAGGACACATACAGAACACTTGGGGCGTAGTGGCTAAGTTTGCATGAGCCGGCCTTGCAAAACCGATCCTGTAGCCAAAGAAGACTAGGCCTGTAGCAGGGATGCCCTAACCTTTGAGGGAAGATTTAGCTAAACCCTACCTTAACCTTCCAGAACCTACTTTTTTCTAGGGTCCCTACAAATCCCATATTAGGGTTTATAATAATAATCTACAAAAAGTAGGGTTTAGTAGGTCTGGGTAAGCCATTATGTCCAAAAAGCCCTAAGCCTGAAACTCAAACGGCAGAAGATGCAGGTGATTTCACTAGTCGTGTTCGTTGGCTACTCAGTGACCTACTCGCTGCGGCCTCAGATGTCCAGCGCAACTCTGTTTCAAGGGTTCAGGGGTTCAAGGCGAAATCCGTGGCGAAATGGAATATTTGCCTGATACATATGACCCAAAACCCTCAACCGAAGTTATGTACTCCGCAACAGCGGTTTGGGAAGCTTTAGCGCCTGGGTTCCTTTTACAGCTAGACTGCTACATGTCCCGAAGCCTTGTTCCAATGATTAAGGCCCCTGTATTGACCCATTTTGTTAACCCTACTTCCCGAGTCCCAAGAGCATGGCTTCGGAGAGAATGTCCAAAGACTCCCTTTCGGCCAGCCCTTATCCCTGGATGCTGGCAACAAGTGGCTGTGCCAAGGCTTCACGTGGCGCACATCTTTGGAGAGGTGCCTTGCACATTTAAGATTCGGGGCTTTGTGTTTCGGGTTTAGGGTTTGAGTTCTTGTTTTTTAGAATGGATCGCAGCATTCGAGATTTGCCTTGGATAGGTAGTCTTAGAAAGTTTTTTTTTGAAGTCGCATTCATGCGGACACTGCCTGAATTGCTCGAAACCCTGCTGTCTCAGTAACATGGGGGAAATAGGGGTTTGGTGTATAGTATACTATAATCATAACATAAGGAACCCCCACAATAGTATTGGTAATTATTTAGGCCCCTATATTGCCCTGCCTGCTAGAAGCCTGCACGATTTCTTATTTCCTGTGAAGCAGAGCAACTGGAAAGGTCGATGGAACCGACGACGAGGCCTCCATCCGGGGCGTTTTGGGTCGAGCTGATGGGCTTAGGACTTAAGGTTTGGGGTTTAGGGTTCAGGGCGTTCAGGGTCTAGGCTTCAGGGTTTAGGGGTTTGGGGGTTTGGGGCTTTCGGGATGTTAACGAGAGGTTTATCGCGAAGGATCTTTATGCAAGAGTGTACGGCCAGCATATTTCTGAATTGAGGAATTTTGCTTTCGACCCCTAAACCCTAAACCCTAAACCCTAAAGTTCAAGATCTCGGTTAGGGTGCCTTTCAAGAAGCTCTTGGTGTTTTATATTTTTCTTTGTGGGTCTAGGAGGAAATCTCAGTCTTGAACTTTACTTTAAGACCGCAACCCGTAACCCTGAGCCCCAATGCCCCAAAACGAAAAACCCTGAATCACGTGGGTGGTTGTCAATATTAGGGTCCCTTTTTGGGTCCTTATCATAATACGGCACCTAATCTTCAGGGTACCCAAAAGGGGACCCTGATTTTGACAACTAATCATGTGGCCCCCCCCCCCCTCTTCAGCCTGCTTGGGTCGCGCACGTGCGGACCTACAAGTCGGATTTAGAATGTATGGGTGCCCTACGAGGGCCCTAAAGCCAAAACCGCTGAACTCTAAGTTCCCAAAGCATAAAGCCTTACAGCCTGAAAACCGAACCCCAAAGCCCTGAGGCCTAAAGCCCTCCCGCAGTTTTAAACCATCCGAAGGTGCCCCGAAGTGGAAAGGCCATGCGGGAAGGGGTTTGCAGTTTGAGACCTAGGCCTTGGGTTGCTGGGATCGGGGTTTGGGACCTAAGCTGCAGGATTTGGGATTCGGGGCTAGTTAGTGTTTGCGATTCGGAGGTTAATGTAGGTGGGGGGAGGCGATGACAGGGATGGTGGTCTGTCTAGAGCTTGACGGTTGGGAGTTGGGGCCTCGAGCGGGAGCACCCTAATACAGACCTTATTCTTCAACACCTGCTGGAACCTAAAACCTTCAAAAATCTAAAGCCCAAAACCCCAAGACCCTATACTGAAAAAGGCCGTCAACCGCTGTTGCCCTAAACCCCGAACAACCTAAAGCCCTTCTATTCTGGGAAGGGCTCGCCTTTATGGGTTTAGGCCTTATAGGGCCTTAGGGTTGCACTAAGACCATCCGGAGCCCCTCTGTGGTTGAGGGCTTAGGGTTTAGGGTTTAGGGTTGAGGGCTTAGGGTTTATTTCTTCGAAGTGGAGAGTGGGATCCTGAAGCTATGATATGGATGCCGCCCTGCTTTTTTTGGGAAGCTTCTCCTAGTCTTTCAGGGACTGACTGAGTTCATGTGCAGGAGGGCGACGACATACTAGCACCAGAAGCGGGAGATGCGTCGGGATGCCCAGCATCAGTGAAGCACGTCTTGTGGCTTACACAGCAAGATTGCAAGAACAGGGGATCGTTTTTGGTGTAATGCCTTACATACAGGTTTTGGGTCGGATCACGCGATGACAATAATTACCCGTACTAGGTTCAAACACTGCTAGGATCTGCTGGTTACAAGGAGCTGGGCTGTGTGTTTGGGAGATTGACTTGTGCTTCGGGCCTGCGATGCATTGCGCAGTTAGGGCGTCATATACGATCCCCCCCACGAACTCGAAGTGTAAGTGTGCTTCCCTCGTGTCTGGAATAGCAGAACGCTCTGTCAGAAGATCCCAGGAACCTGATCTATACGGTTGATGGACAAAATCCTGCATGACCTTAAGGACTCTAAACTATGGGAATTATGGTATATTCCTTATATTGGGTACTGCAGGATTTTGTCCATCAACAGTATGAGTAAGGACCCACATGAACCCCCTAAAACCTAAACCTTTGGGTTCCAGACTCTACCGAAGGGGTAAGGGCCTCATATCGACCCCAAGCAGGAGCTGTAGAGTTACCTGATTATCCTGTGTTGTTTAGGGTTTAGGGTTTAGGGCCTTAGATCCTTTGAAAGATCAAGCTGGCGAGGACTTGGAGCAAGGCTTTTCGGTGGGCACGCGCTAGTCACTAGCTGTGATTAACGAGCTAGTGCAAGAGCCGGTTCTGACGACTTATGAAATGGGCAGATTCGCCAGAGACCTCGCGAATAGACCCATGCCTGGGGCTACCTCTGGGTGACCTTTTCTTCTCCGTAGATTTCCAAGTGGTACTTTCGACTTCTGGGGAAAGCCTTGTTACAGGATCCTGATCAGGAAGAATTTTGGTCCTTGATACCCGCATGGATTTTCTGATGTACCCAACAGTGGCGCTGAACCCAGCCCTAAAACCTCAGCCCTAACCCCTCGATCTTGAATCCGGAAACCGCAACACCACACCCGAAGCCTCGAAATCCCTACGGATAAGGCCCTGCCCTAAAGCCCTAAACTCCTCATCGAACTTTTACAGTTGCCCTAGCAAGCCCTAAACCCTCAACCCTGAAACCCAAGCGCCAAACTTAAACCCTAAACCCCTTAAACCCCCTAAAACCCCTAAACCCCCTAAGCCCCCTAAGCACCCTAAAAACCTGAAAGGGCTTCCCGTCGAGGCCCCTGAAGTGTGAACCCAGGCCTCCGCCGCTCCCTCCACCGCTGGCACCTCCTCCAGACCAGGTGGGTCGTTTCTTTTTGAGGGGTTCAGGGTTTGGGGTTTAGGCGTTCAGGGTTTAGGGATCAGGGTTGTGGAGATTAGAGTTTAGAGTTCAGGGCCGCATTTGGGGGTTTGGGATCGTAGAATTCGGGTTTTATGGGATCTGAACAGAGATTCACAGGGAGGTTGGTATTCCTAACATTGGACTGCCTGAGGTCTTTGTTAGGGTTAGGGTCGCCTGTCCTAAAAAAGTCCACCTAAAACCCCATGTATGGTGAGGTTTCAGGTTTCAGTGTCTGGGGTCTTAGGGCGCAGAGTGAAAGTTTCGGTCTTTTTTGCAGCTTGCTGTTGGGGCTTCTTATTCTTTCGTGTTGATGCCAAAAAGCGTGCTTCTAGATCCTGCCCGGAACCGACATCCTCTGAAACTTGGACACTCCTTCTGGTGGAGCCCCAGCAAGAACACCCTTCTGTGGCATAAGGGGAGACAGTTCAAGCTCGGCGACATCCCGAAGCAGAAGGATGTCCTTAGCATCAGAACTGCGCATTGAAGCTCAGTTGTTGAATAGCGTCATCGGCACGCCTGTCGGAGAAGGCTTCACCGAGGTGGGCCAAGCGAGAGTGCATGTTGACCACTCTTCCTTCAAGAACGGTGCCTTCGGCCAGGAATCCCCCAAAGTCTTCTGGGCAATGCGGTTGCACAGCAAGTGTTGGAGAAACTAGCCGCCATGAAGATCTCACCAGAACCCATTTTCGAAGTTAACCTGGTCGATGCAAGCGACGCGTAGCTGGTGGAACACAGCCAGAACAAAAGGTGCAAGGTAATCAAGGGTATGGTCATGAAACTTGGTCCTAAGCCCCACTCAGGCTGTGGCCTTAGGCTTCAGGTTTTGGCTCTTCAAGTCTTCAAAGTTTAAGGCCTTTGGGCTTCAGGGAGAAGGGTCTAGTCGCACTTTGCTGGCAGTCTTCGACATTGCCATGTGTGCATGCTTCGGGGTTTTAGGGCTCAGGTTCTGCGCTAGCAACAAAAATCCTCGTGATAGCCCCAGCGGGGAAGGGCCGATGATTGCATGAAGAGAGCAACACCGGCAAGTCTCGTTGTGAGAGTAGCACCCGAACACCAAATTCCACATCCCAAGCCCTACTTAAATCATAAACCTTAGCGCCCAAAACCTCATAAGCCCCAAACCCGAAACCCTGCACCCCAAGCCCTGAACCCCAAACCCTGTAAACATCTTACGAAAGTGGAGAAGCTGGTAATGCTGATTACTAATATATACTATTCATGTCATGCTGCGATAACATCAGTATAATGTTGCTATCTTGTTGCGGCAACTTTTCGATACTACTTTACGGTTACTATTATGTTGCTACAAGTAGCTTGTCTAAGCCATGTTGGAATCTCTCGGAGGGAGCGTTGCACCCACAGGATGGCGTTTTGGGGATAGGATCACCATATACTTAAGGGACGTTAACAGTTTGATTATGGTTTTGGGGTTTAAGATCGTATAGTCACATAGAGAGACTCTGCTGCGCAGTACTCGTCGTCATGCGAAGGATCAGTTTGTAGTTCAACACAGTTTCTGCGCTCAGGAGTCTACAGCGCTGTAACAACTTCTAAACCCTAAACCCCGAAACCTAAACCCAAAACCCCCAAAACTAAACTCTATGACAGAGCCCTAAACCCTAAACCCTAAACCCTAAACTCGACAAGCCTTCGACTCACTAGACCACACCGCCATGCTTGAAGCTTTGCGCAGGTTTGGGTTATCGGATAAGATGATAGCAGCCGTAGCGGCCATCTATGAAGCCCCAACGTTCCAGACNCTAAGTCCTTACCTGTTTGTCATTGTACTGACTGTTATCTTTGCAGATATAGACCACGACCTAGACTCAAAGGGAATGCCACGCAACACATGGTCCTCTATCCATCCAGTTTACGACCTAGAATACGCAGATGACACCCTGTTGCTAGCCAGAACCATACCGCAAATGCAATCTTTTCTTTCATCGGTCGAAAAAATAGCTGCCGAGTATGGAATGAAACTCAATGACACTAAAACGGAGCTCCTAACTAAAACAGCAGGGGAAACCACTATGCCAAGTTCGCCAACGGCGCTGCTGTTCCGACCACACCGCAACTAAAATACCTAGGGTCTATGATAGCGTGGGACCATCCCTTCCACACCGCCTTCCTTCACAGGGCAGGGCTCGCAGAATNACGGCGCTGCTGTTCCGACCACACCGCAACTAAAATACCTAGGGTCTATGATAGCGTGGGACCATCCCTTCCACACCGCCTTCCTTCACAGGGCAGGGCTCGCAGAATCGGCATATAAAAAGCTTCGGTTGGTTTGGAACGCACGCCTCCCTGTCAAAACTAAGCTCCGTATGTTTAGATCTACTTTCGTAGCTGTCCTTACGTATGGTTTGGACGCCATCACCCTGACCCCAAAGGACCTCAAAAGAATAGATGGGTTTTGGTTTAGATTTCTCAGACGCATTATAGGCATCAAGGCCTCCTTCTATTCCAGAGTCCCTAACTCGGAGGTTTACAAAAAAGCCAACTCCCCGGAAAAGCCCTCGACCACACTGCTCTACCAACAGTACAAGACTACGGTTCAGATCTTTCAAAGCCCCCACAACGATCCAATGCACTCCGTAGTCTTTACGGGCGCCCTCAAGGATAGGATTCTTCACCAGGGCAGGAGAAGAGGTATGCAGTTTCCTTATTGGATAGAGGTTCAAACCAAATTGAACTTCCCGGAATGCTGGAACCACACCGCAACCCCCCTAACAGGACCACACTGGAAGTACGTCTTNTTCCCGGAATGCTGGAACCACACCGCAACCCCCCTAACAGGACCACACTGGAAGTACGTCTTAGTACAGAGAAAGTTGCGGAAATCGTCTTTCGAGTTGGCGCCAAAGCGCGCACGCACTGAGCGCGCAGGGCCTCCCTAAAAAAACCCTAAACTCAACATAGGTTTAACCAAAAACGCCGTATGACTTGATCCCGGGTCCTGGGCTCTTTTGGGCTTCTCCGTTTTTAGCAGGCCGCGGCCAAGTCCGAGGACTGCTTTTGGGCTTGGGCTTTCGGGTTTTGGGGTTTGGGGGTTGGGGGCTGGGGTTTTTTCAGTTTTTTTGCGATTTGAGGGCTTCGTGGCTTGTTTTTAAGAGGGAGCGGGTTTGAGACCTTTATGGTTTTTGGGTGAATTTAAGATTTGATCTTCGCTTTCAGGTTCGGACTTGGATCTCGCAGCTTGGCGAAAGGGTTTAGGGGTTTAGGGGTTTAGGGTTTAGGGTCCGGGATTGCGAGAATTCGAATTCGATTTAGCTGCAGCTTCTCGAGTTCTTGAGCACACATTCAAGGTGTAGGCCTAGGCTTTTGGAACTCTAGGGTCTAGGGTTTGGGGCTTGGGATCGCTCTTGCACTGTAGGCCAGGTACAACTGAGCCAATTAAAGCATTCCTGCTCAGGACAAAGCTCAGGTCTTGGTGAGGGTTAAGGGCACCCAGAAGCTCAGGGCCCAAGTTAGCACCTCCAAGCTTGTGGGCTTTAGAGTTGAGGCTTTAGCCTGCAAGTGTTTATTAATGTTGTTTGCCAGTTTAGGATGGTTTGGGTTTTAAAAAGCTGAGGGTTAAGGTCTGAAACGACTTCCCCCAAATGTCGCAAACCGAGGAGGGCTCAGCACTCAGCGAACAAGCCATCCGCGCTGCGCCTTGCCTAGCGAAAGGGGACAGCTTATCACGTCTTCCCCGATGAAGCCCAGCCAGTTGTTTTCGGGCTGGGGACTTGGGTTGCTGAGTTTAGACCCTCCCAAAAACCCAAGACCCCAAACCTCAAACCCTAAGTGAATGCCAAGTGAACCCGCAAGGCTTATGGGTTTGGGGTTCCATGCTTTGGATGAGATCTCTGCGGCCCTTTCCAGTTTTAGGTTTAGCGGTGAACCTGGATACCCGATAGCTTTTTTTTAAGATTGATATATTTGCGGGGGTTCGGTGGTGATGGATTTGCACATGAGCGCTTCAGAAGATAAGGGGCCTATATCCAAAATGGTAGGATCCTTGCTATAAGTACCCCTTGCTTTGATGCGCTGCCCACATGGCCCTACACAACTACGCCAGTTTGGGATCTCAACGCCCCGAAACCCTAAACCTTAAACCTAACCTAAACCCAAACCCTGAACGCTAAACCCAAGACCCCCAAACCTAAAGCCTTGTCCCCAAGTTCCAGGGGTAAAGAAAAGCCAGTGCCGCACATTCGTTCTTGCCTGGACGAATTCCTAAGGGGTATTGGGCTCGGTTTAGGGTTTAGGGTTTAGGGTTCAGGGTTTAGGGTCCGTGACGTTGCAGGTGCGTGTGCGCAAAGCCCTGATGCGCATCGGCATCTCCACCCTCTCGTCGACGTTGTCCACTGTCGGTGGGGGGGCCCAGCAAGCGAAGGGTCAGGGGTTTAGCGGGTACTTGGAGGCCCTTTTGACTTAGTAAGTCTACTTAGTATCCCTTAGAAACCCGATTATAATCTCCATAACCCACCTTACTAACCCTACTTACTAAGTCAAAAGGGCCTCCAAGTACAACCTTTGTGGAGCCCCAACAACATGTGGAAAGAGCGCGTAGATTCGTAGATAGCACCGAAAAATCCTTGGAGAACCGCAACAAAGCCGAGCAGGAACCCTTGGAGAGCCGTTATCTCTCCCCGAGTTGCCCTTATAGAGCCTTTACCAACCCTTCAGAGAATCTCGTATAGCATCCCTGTTAAGAATCAGGAACTCGTATAGAGCTCCATACAACCCTTCAGGAACCCTTACGGAACCGTTTAAAGAACACGGCTAGAGCCCCTTTTCAACCCTCGCTTAGATCCCCAATCCCTAACCTTTAAACTTTTTGGGTTCTTATAGTTTAGGAATCGGAAAGTTTAGCCTTTTATTTCTGTGGCTTATTGGGGTAGTAAGCTCAAGGAACCCTTTGTCGAGACCTGAGCTGTTCAGGCGCAAGCGCTTTTCTGCTCAGCGCGACGATGCAGGCGTGCAGCTCACGGTGTGGGTTTAGGCTTAGGCTGCAAAAGCGAGCGACACACTTTGCGGTTTACACAAGGCTCTAAAGGGGTTCCACAAGTGTTTCAGGATTTCGGGGGTTCGGTCAGTGTGTGTGTGTGTGTGTTTGGACTCCGGGTTTTGGAGGTGGGTTTCAGGTTAAGTTTGGGGGTTTAGTGGTTTAGGGCAGCTTGTAGAGTTTTTTTTGGTTCAGGGTTTGGGTACTCGAGATAGCCACCGAAGACAGAAGGTTAACGGTCATCTTAAGCAGAAGAGCGAAAGCTTTATTAAGAACCCTAAACCCTAAACCCCTAAACACTAAACCCTAAACCCCTAAACCCTAAACCCTAAACCCTAAACCCTAAACCACTTCACTGTCCTCAGCCCGCAGCCCTCAGCCGCAAGTCATCCGCAGGTCTTCACGAAGCTCGGCTCTGCCGGAACCTTAGTGAAGAGAGCCGGCCAGAGGTGCTCCAACGATGAGTTGGGTATTGGGGTTGGCTGAAGCTTGAGGATCCATGAGGCTTCGGGTTGTGTAAAGCTACTTTAGCTTGCTCAGATGAAGGGGCTCTAGGACTCTAGAAGCTCCTAGCACTGACCTCTCCAAGTTAGGTTACGAAGAAGCGTATACGCAGCCAATAGCATGTATCAAGCCTTCAGAAAGCATGGATGAACGGACACCCATCACACGCAATGGCCCGAACAAGCTTCTTCTGATTTTACACAGGCCATTAGCAGGAGCAAGATGAGCCTTAAGAGCACCAGCGGAAGAAACACCGCATCTACCCCGTTAATGGTACTGAGTACCCTGCATTGTAAGTCGGTACTCAACCTCGTTCTGGTTGCAGTTCTACGCCACAAAGCTGGCCTGTTCTTGAACTTTCAACGGCAACTCGGTCTGTGGAAAGCCGAGACCACATAAACAGCATCAGTCTACGCGACAGCCCCAACAAAAAGCCCAAAACCCTACAAACGCCATCTAGGCCCTGTAGTCCCACCTGCCCGAAACAAACCTATAAACACCCACATAGGTCCTACATCATGTGACTAGTGCTATCCCAGCAGGGCTAAACCCCCAGACCCTGTAATGTCGGGGCTTGAATAATCAGTTTAGGACTTTGGATTTAGGGTTTGTGGTTTAGGGCAAGTTTCGGGGTTGTTATGAGGAAGAATCCCCGAATACGCGGTTTTCTAGGGATTGTCGTATGTTTGTCGAGGTCTTGTTTTGATAGGGTTCCATGAGGGTTACGGAAAATTAGTAATACCTTCTTCTAGTCCCGATATAGTCCCTATGTAGTTAAAGTTTAACATAACCCTAACAACACCCCAGCAAACCTATTCTGGTCGTTTCGGCCCCTTTTGCGGGGCTCCCGGTCTGGAACTTGGGTTTAGTGGTTCTGATTCTAGGGCTTAGGCTGCTTAAGGGTGTTTTAGGGTTTAACTTTGTTGCTGAGTGAGTGCATGTTACACTTTTTGGAGACTATGTTCCAGCTGTAGAACTGAAAGTTTACACGTTTTCTGGGCTATGAACTCAGAATCTAAGTTCAGGGTTTAGTGTTTCGAGTCTAGGTTTCGGGCTCAGGATACCCCGCTCTAACTCGAGAAGTGAGAGCTCATCGACTTCCTTAGAAGAGTACTGACCAGCGTAGTTTTGCGGTCTCACCACCCCAAGCATCGAGGAAACTCATATCGACCCAGGCTGGCGCGATTTCAAGAAATTGGCCGAGCCTTTTTGCATGGAGAGGTTCCGAATTTGGATCTAGAAGTCAGCATGTGCAGACTCCACCGTTATTCATCAACAAGCAAGTATTGCCATGCTCATACTCACGACGAGCCCAACACGTAGGATCACGTCGAATGAAAAGTCAGAGCAATCGTAAGACGCATAAAACTGTCCTACTACACCCTCAACCCGACGCCCACAGCCCAAAACTCACAAGCCGCAAGCCTTAACTTAACACTAAATCCGAAAGCACAGACCCTCAACCCGAACCCCAAATCCCAAATCCCTGCACCCCTCAACAAACACGCTTAAGCTGCAACGAGGTTGTCATCGCCGTGAGTGTGCTCAGCTGCGTCGCCTCGCTGGTGGTCGGCTCCCAACAGCTCACGGCTCTAAAGATGAGGGTTTTAGGGTTTAGGGTTCAGGGCTCGGGGTGTAGTGTTTTATGGTGCCAGGGTACAGGATTGGGCTAAGGCAGGTCACACTCCCTGAATACCAATGCCAAGCCGTTTGGGTTTTCTGGGTCACCGAAGGGTCGCGCAATCTTGTAGGCCCAGTATGTAGGGTCTAGGGTTTAGGGTTGAGGGTTTAGGGTTTAGGGTTTAGGGAGTCTCTGTCAAGCCTAGGCACACCTCGAGGCGCTAACGTCGGATTAGCACCCTTTTAGACCCTGATCTCCCCAACACCCTGTGGAATCTGGACCATACTAACAATCCCATCGCCGAAACCGGAAGCCTGAACCCTTGGATGTGAAGATGAGCCTGGGACAGTCGGTGGTTTGCGTGGACGGGCGGGTGTACGTCATGATCATCGTCAATGGGGTGGCACGAGAGGGCGGATGATGATACAACGAAGCCGCAGCAGGTATGAGGAGTGAGTGAGGCTTGTCAGTTCTCTAGTGCACACTCGTCAAGAGTGAGCTGGACGAGCATGCAGTTCGAAAGGCCCATTGCACTTAAACAAAAAGCACTAAGCCCGAAGCCCGAACTCAAAAGTCGAGACCTTAAACTCTAAAGTCTATAAACTCTAAATTCTAAACCCTGAACGCCCCCAAATCACCTTAAAACACACCCTAAACCCTAAACCGACTGAAAGAAAACAATGGCGACGAGGTCCTGCCGGCCATCCTGGTTCTCTTCGGACCTGGCTTGCAGCCATGGCGCAGGACACGGAGTGAGGGTTTGAGGGTTTACGTAGGGGGTAGGGTTTATGGGAGGGTTTAGGGGTTTAGGGGGTTAGGGTTTTGGGGATTATGTAGGGGTTTAGGGTTTAGGGTTTAGGGTTGAGGGTTTACGTTGGGTTTAGGGTTCTGGGGAGAAGGGGTTCAGGGTTGGGTCTTTGGGTGCCGAGATCGTTTGCGGCAGACATTGCTGCAACTGTTGCAACTGTGGCTTGTCTCGTCTTCGCACTCTTAGGGCCCTTGCTTGTATCTAAGCCATTTACA
This sequence comes from Symbiodinium sp. clade A Y106, assembly GCA_003297005.1. Taxonomy (NCBI): domain Eukaryota; class Dinophyceae; order Suessiales; family Symbiodiniaceae; genus Symbiodinium; species Symbiodinium sp. clade A. The sequence goes on along the minus strand of BGNK01001072.1, from coordinate 106,336 downwards.
GGTGGGTAGTTATTAGGTGGGTAGTTTCCCATAAGCCGCCCATACCACTCCTATAAGGTAAAGGGGGTCTTATGGGAGTACTATGGAAGAAGAACTACCCACCTGCAAGGGGCTGCTATGTACTTCGGGTTCCATGGTCCGCTGTTGATTTCCGAATCTTGGTCCCTTGGACCCTAAGCAGACACCCTAGACCTTCGACCGTTGCAGGGTTCAGGGAATAGATGGGCTCAGACGCTTCGAACTTAGGGATTAATGTAGGAACCTGATTAAGAGACCCTGGGCCTATAACCCCAAAATAGTAGGATTCATATAAGGAACCCTAATAAAGGCCCAAGATTTCTTAATCAGGTTCCTACATTAGACTCGAACCTCAGCCCGCAGTCTGAACAGAGCTTGGCACGGTCGGTTTGCTTCTACTTAGTAGCTGAGTGGATAGACTTTAGACTTTTTGGGATAGTATTGCCCACTGTAAAGCTAAAAGTGTACACCTTTTGGGGCTTATGAACTCAGCAACTAAGTCTAGGGTTTAGAGTTTGGGACTTGGGGGCTTTAGGGTTTTAGGGCTTTAGGGTTGCAGTGGGGAAGGCTTCCAACATAAGACATAAGGCTGCAGGTGCTTTGAACCTGCAGCCGCGGGCTACAGGGGTTCGAACAGTTCGGAATAGGCAGCGTCAGGCGTCAGGGTTCCCTATCATTATTATAGCATAATCTGCGCAAAACCCCAGTCTAACTATCAAGGTCCTTGCTCAACAACTATATAAAATAAGTTCACAGCCGATGCACTAAGCCAGTGAAATGATGAAGCCGCACTCACGGTGGCTTCAGGATTAGGGTTACAGTGGTGGAGTTTGGCAGTTCTTAGTCAAGCCTCCAATACCAAATTTTCAATCGTTCTTGGCTGTCGAACTTAGGTTGCCTTCTTTTGTCGACAGTGTTAGGTGCTTAGGTTTGGGGTAGGAAGCCTTTGGAGATCTTGGCCTTAGGTTGGGGTTTACTTGTTTTTAGTGTTCAAGGCCTGGGAGCATTAAGGTTAGTTTCGCAGTTGAGAGTCTAAGGTTGAACCCATGGGCCCCTAGTATGGGCCCTTAGCCCGTTTAAGGGACCTTAAAGGGTACAAGTAGGGTATATATTGGGTATATAAGGATCCCAGGCTTAAGGGCCCATGGGTTCATCCTAAGAGAGAGTTTCGCGACTGGTGGAACTCCTGAGGTACCACCGTTGTTGTGGGTGCTGCTGCCGCCAGCGTGCCAGGCCGCCGTCCCTATGCCCAAAGCTCAAAGACTCCCAACGCCTTAATCCCGTTAAGGTTGACAGGGATATGGAGCTTTGAGCTCATTTTAAAGGATTATCGTAAATCGCTAAACCGTCAGTTCCGAACCTCTGTACTGTCGCGGGACTCAATTCTGTTGTGGAGTTTTGCGAAATGCCGAGCTGGCAGCACAGTTTTTACAACATCAGTTTTCAACGAACGCCAAACACAACGACCGATCCTAACCCCTAAACCCTCATAGATGCGAAACTAAGCCGCCAAACACACATCCCCAATCTCGTAAACCCTAACCCCGAAACCTCGTAGAACAACCCTACACTGGCTTGGGGGCCAAAGAGCCAATAAAGCCAGGCCAGACACACGACCCTTCGATTTGCCTACAGTTTGTGGCTCTCAGGACCCCAAGCCCTAAACCTGAAGCCTAAACCAAACCACCCTAGACCTTAAATCCTAAAAACATCCTAAAACCTTAAAGCCTCAACCTTAAATTCTAAAACATCCTAAAACCTTGGAAGTCTAACATCCTAAAACATCCTAAAACCTTACAGCCTAAACCTGACATCCTAAAACATCCTAAAACCTTAAAGCCTAAACTCCAAGCTCTAAACTACGCATGAAGCCCAGGATCCACTACGTTGGAACTCCAGAGCTCTGCAACCTAAGCCTCCGAAATAAGGAAGGGGCCTTAATGGTTAGAAGAAGGTTTTTGCTTATTTTGTAGGAAATAGGGACTGTGACGATAAGGGGATAGTACTACTAAGAAATCCGACCCTTACACCTGTAAGCCCTATAGTAGCCCTTTCGGAACCCTTGTAGACTCCTTAAAGACGAACCGCATGCTAATTACTCGTTGAACCCCTATCTCACCCTCCTCCACCCCTCCGCAGCTGATGTTACGAGCATTGGGCGGAGGAGATGCGGCGTGTTCCTTATCGAATCGATGGGACCAGAAACTTTTTGTTGCTTCATACGAACCGGGTTCTTCTTGACTCGGCTACATGCGGTAAAGACACGGGCAGTGCACCACATTGGACGTCCATGCGAGGGGAAAACCCGTCAATCCTGGAGGACGTTGAAACTGAAGCTTTCCCTAAACCCTAAACCCTAAACCGATCAAGGCCAGAATGATCCAAGGGAGCCCCAAGTCAAAGACGTCGTGCAGAACTCCGGCAAGCTGATCTTCGGCTTAGGGTTGAGGGCTTTAGGGTTTAGGGTTCGAACCACAGACCAAGAGCTCCAGGTTACTATGAAGGTTTTACGATAAGGGTACTATAAGGGTTTAGGGTTTAGGGGTAAATCTAAGGGATCCTATAAGGGTTACTATAAAGGGGTTAGGGGTATCCGGTTTAGGGGATCCATGTTCAAAACAGGGGGTTGAATTCGTACTGATACGATTCCTTACGGCCTTAGGGTTCCTCGTGTTTACTCACCGTAGAACTTGCACCCAAATCCCATTCCGACGACGAAGGCGGTGTCGCAGTTTATAGTAGAAGCCAGAAAGTTGGAACATGGCTTTAGGAGGATTCGTGCTAGGATCCCTTATAATTTTCCTTGAGGGCATGAGGATATTGATGTTCCAACTTTCTGGCTTCTACTATAGGAGTTTTAGGGTGTAGGGTTTAGGTTCAGGGCCGACTCAGGGTGCTGATGATGCGTTCTGGGGTTCAGGGCCGTAGGGCTTAGTGAGATGCCAAGCCCTGACGGCCTACATAAGGCCACTTAATGTAGGGGCCTTAAGAATTAGAACAGGGTTTTGGGGCCCATTATACTATAGTTATGATACGGAAACCTCCCAAACACCTATTCTAATTGCTAAGGCCCCTACAGTAAGACCAGCCCCCACTTCAGGGGTTTAGGCTGGGATTTGGGTGGTTGTCAAAATTATGGCCCCTTTTTGGGTCCCTATTATAATACGGCACCTATTATTTAGGGTACCCAAAAAGGGAACCATAATTTTGACAACCACCCATTTAGGGTTGAGGGGCGAGGGTGTAGAGTCGAGGATCGGGCTTCGGGGCTGTGTGTTTAGTGATCCGGGGGGNGGGGGGGGACCAAGGTTGAGAGGTTTAGGAAGTGGGGTTTATGGGTTTAGGGGTTTAGGGGTTTATGGGTTTAGGGGTTTATGGGGTTTAGGGGTTTATGGGTTTAGGGGTTTATGGGGTTTAGGGGTTTATGGGGTTTAGGGGTTTATGGGTTTAGGGGTTTATGGGTTTAGGGGTTTATGGGTTTAGGGGTCTTGGCGTCCGTGCCCCCAATGCAGGCATTCCGCAGAGCAGGCGCAGCTTTCATTTGTCGTGTCATTGTTGCTTCTCCTGATCGGCGGTTTGTAGAGAGCCCAATACCCGTTAATTTAGAGATATAGCTCGAATCATAATATGAAGCCCCTTATGATTTAAGATATGCTCCTCTATCAAGGGGTATTGGGCTCTCTGGGTAAGTCTTTCTCAGAGGAAAAGGAAACTCCGGGCTCGGGGTGCTCTGGGAAGCACAGGGACTGAGGGAGGTCGTACTAGACTTGCTTGTGTCTCTGTTGCAAACTGGAAACCCTAAACCCTAAACCCTCGTTTATCTCTTTCAACTTTGGTGGCAAAGAAGCATCAGAAGCATCAGGCTACCGACTCTAAGAATGGTCACGACGCCACGCATCAAGCCGTACTCATGCTTGTTGTGCTTGCTTCCATTCCTTTGAGGTGCAAGGCCTGTCATATGACACCTATTTGCATAGTGTTTCTTTTTTTGCAGGAGCTCTATTGTGTATAGGTGTGGGTCCAGTGATGGCTGCAAGTGGTTTTAGGGGTCTTGTGAATTAGCATGTTTTACATGTGGCGTTTTTAGTTTCTTAGTTTTATTGGTTCATGGAAATTTCGGATGCGCAAGCAGGGTTAGAGCAAGACAGTTGGTTATCGGTGTCAAGCTCTGTAACTCGTCGATGCAACAAAAGTTTCATGTACGTGTTAACCATCGCCTGTGACACGGGCCTTGGCCACCTAATGTATACCCTAAACCCTAAACCCTAAACCCTTATAGCCCACCCAGCCCGACTAACCCCTTGCAGAAGACATCCCGCAACCCATAGTCTTAACTGTCTCCATGAAGCTTAGACGCTGCAGACAGGAACGAGACCTCCAAATAGAAAGCTGCATATGCAAGTCATTAAACCCGAACAGTCACCTGTAAATTGGGGATTCTTGGGTCCCTAAATTTTGGGATTCGGATGTGCAGAGTTTCTTTTCATGACTTTGTGGGCGGAAGAACTCGTAGCGCAACTCTTGGACAAGTTAACCTCCAGAATTCCAATCACAGAGTGAGCCCCAGGCCGAGACCTCCAAGCTATTCCCAGACCCTGTCTGCACCCTTAAATAACAGCCGAGGATAAATTAGTGGGTAGATGGAGGGTCGAGGTCAAAAACCCAAGCCTTGTACCTCTGCTGCCAGGATCTGGACAGCGGAGGAAGGGGAAACGATCATATGCCGGAGCCCTTCGTGATGAAGGGCCGCAGTAAGGTGCTGTATTGCAGGCTTCCATTTTGTCCATGATGAAGTGATGCGCCATCTTATCTTGAGTTCTGCAGAAGATCTTTGCCGAACGCTTTGTTATTTGTGAGTATTATTGAGCTTCACAGGAGCATCTGCTTTACTGATTTTGCTGTTCCAAGGCCTGTTGCAGAAGGACGCATCCTGGACTGATTCAAACTCGCGATCGCCAGAGATGAGTTCCGCTCGATGTAGACCCCTGATGTCGATAAAGCGCGACTGTTGGGACCATCCTTCGTGAACAGGGTTGAGGGTTCCACTGTCGTCGTCCTTGAAGAGGGGGGGGCTATTGATCAGGGGTCTACATCAGCGTTCACAGTGATGTACTGGAGGGGCCTGAAATTACCCCATTTACAGTCCCTCAGTTATAATATAGTATAGCATAGTATACGCCCAATTTACTCACCAAGACCCTGTTTTGCTTGTTCAGGCCCCTATGTTACATCAGCATTCACAGTAGGGTTTAGGGTGACGTTTTGATAGCGACCAGCCCATTGGAGAGCTTCCAGCAGTAAGTCTCGGAACTTCTGGGTTACTTGGGCTAGGCCGCAAACTTCTAATGTAGGAACGTGATTTAGAAACCCTGGGCCTATACTCCCAAAATAGTAGGATGCATATAAGGAACCCCAATAAAGGCCCAAGGTTTCTTAATCAGGTTCCTACATTAAGCGCCACACCATGAACCCTGTAGCCTTACAGCCCCCCCCCCCCCGCTAAAAACCCTCCCAAGCAATGAAAAAACCCAGGGAACCTCTTCAGAGCGGGCGGGAATAAAGGACAAGGCCCGCGGTGCTGTTAGGCACTCTGAGGNCCCCCCCCCCCCCGCATAAAACTCTCCCAAGCCATGAAAACAGCCAGGGAAGCTCTTCAGAGCGGGCAGGAATTAAGGAGCAGGCTCCGCGTGTATGTTAGCCACTTGAGGGAGCCCCCGGTGGCCGGGAGAGTGAGGGTGTCGGGGTTTAGGATTTAGGGTTTAGGAGTTCAGGGGTTCAGGGCCTAGGGGTGTAGAGTTTAGGGTTTAGGGGTTTAGGGTTTAGAGTCTAGGGTTTAGGATTTCTTATTCCTACGGCCGAAACCTGAAGCCCTAAACCCAAAGCCATAAGCCTGAACCAACCCACCTCATTTTGAGCAAGATACGATAGATGTCTGCATAGTTACCAATATGATTCCTCAATAAGGTCCCTCAAGAACACTGTAGATAGTTGTAGTATTTTATACCCCTCTATCCTAAGCATTAAGGCCAAAGGAACCTAACCCCTGCAGTAACAACCCTAAACCCTAAACCCTAAAACTAAAACCCTAAAGCCTAAGGATCACGAAACGACACTCCGGCCGCCCAGTTTTCGTCCCGAATCGTTGCAGGCCGTGCCTGCGTCGAAGAAGACGCAGGCAGTGGCGCAATTCGCATGCAACCCGCCCTCCGAATGTGAGGCGCCTACACAACCTACTTAAAGGATACATATATATATATATATGATTGACGATTTATTTATTTATTTATCATGTGTTTGTTTATTCATAAGCCTCAATACATGTGTGTTTACATACAAGAGCCTCAAAAAAAGCAGTAGTACAATGTGTTTAGGGTCTTAGGGCTTTAGGGTTCAGGGTTGGGGGGTTGGGGTTTAGATTCAGGGCTTAGGGTCTGAGGGCTTTAAGGTTTTAGGGTCGAGGCTTTTGGGCTTCGGAGCAGAGCCACGCAGGTAATCACGGAGCCAACGGGAGTGGCTTCCACTATCCACGTCCAGATTGTCGTAGGTTTTCGGGCATACTATTCTGTCCTAGGTCGGAGGTGTTGGGTTGACCACGTACTAGGGTCGGCATACCTAGTAGGTGTCTCCCAATAGTACAAGTATAGTACACCCTCCAACCCCGTAGTCTAATGATTAAGGCCCCGCCACATTAGCTTCAGGGCCTCATCGAATCCCGTAGCCAGAGCAACTACGGGCCCGATCCCCCGGGCTCTTTATTGCATCTTAGCAGTAGTGAAGCCGAAATAAGTAGTAACACTACTCTTCAGGGTTCCTTCGTCTAGATATCTTATAACAAGATATACCCGAAAAACCCCTCTTCAAAAGATATACCCGAAAAAAATTTCTTCGAGTTGTTCAGGTCCCCATGTTAGATGTCCACGGCATTGAGAGGTGTTGGGGTTTGGGGGTTAGGGGGTCTGCGGGGCCAGTCAGGGCAGGCTTTAAGGATTTTAGAGGGTTTGGGGCCCTCCCCCAAACCCCAAAACCGTGGGATTTAGGGTTTAGGGTTTGGGGCCCTTCCTCAATTCCTAAACCGTGGGATTTAGGGTTTAGGGCCTTCTGGAAACCACATGGCGCTTCAGACCGAACGCCACGAGCTTGTACAGGAAGCAGGACAGAGAATACGTTTAGGGCTCAAGCCTGAATCCTAAACTCGGAACCCTGCACTCTGCGACCTAAACCGCCCTATTATAGGCTTAACACATGTTGGATGTTTTCTGGGTTTTCGTTCGGGAGTTTTTGAACTTCCAGCATCCCCTATTGTGGTTTGGTTTAGAGGTTCAGAGTTTTGGGTTGTCCAGGTGCCTTTCCAGGGCGTTTGTGATTAGAGTTTGGGATTTTATGGTTGAAAGTTGAGGGTTCAGGGTTTAGGGTGTAGAGTTGCTTTGGACCTTTTTTTGGAGTTCCTGAGGGGTAGGGACTATACGTGCATTCCTGTAACTAAGATCGTTGATGTCAGGTCCCGAATCAAGGAGTCCAAACTTACCTTATTATGAGCTGCTAAAGGACGCCCTTAATGAGAACATGAGCCCCGATACGGTTCTTGAGCTTTAGGTTGTTGGAGTCGTCCGCTTTGGGGTTTAGGGTTGGGGTCAAGCAACTTGCAACACTACCAGATTTCTTTCCAGGGCTGCAAGAACCTAGCAATACGAGCTCGTATACCTCGCCACGAAGACCGTGCGCCTGGAGCAAATGAGTCGCAAGTGTTACCAGGCCGACCACAAAAAAGAAAAGTCATCTGATGCAATCGTGACGCCTTAGGCGATTCCAGGATGACGCCAGGGCGCTAAACCCCAAACCCCAGTACAGTTCGAAATGCTCAGAGGGAGATGTCATGGGTCTCGGCCTCTACTGCGGCGATCTTGCGGGGTTTCCACAAATAGCTATTACCCATTTTTGCGGAATATACCGTAATCCCCAGAGTTGAGGGTCATTAAGGTACTGCAGGACTTATATCGTCGTCGGGTGTGAAGTTGAATGCATGTCTGGGACTTCCGACCGAAGGGCGCGTGTGCACGCTTGCTGATGTGCGTGAGGCTATGCGGGTGGTTGTCAAAATTATGGTCCCTTTTGGGTCCCTATTATAACACGGCACCTATTATTTAGGGTACCCAAAAAGGGACCTTAATTTTGACAACTACCCATGTATGCATGCATGCATGCATGCATGCATGCATGTATATATGTGTATGTGTGTATCTATGTATGCTGTATCCGTGTATGTGGGTAGTTTTCTAACTTAGGGTGCCCAGCATAGTCCGTAGTTCAGGAGTGATGTCTTCTGTCGGGGATGCAATACGGCACCCCGACCTAGAGAACTAGCCGCGTATGTAACTAGTTAAGTGCGTAGGCAGTTCTTTTTGAATGCCTACACGCATAGGTGCCCGAACTTCACGTGCTCGCATGCCGCCGCAGCAACGCCCTACATCTTCTGCGTGCGACCCTGAGCCCTGGACCTATCTACATACGCAAGCCTAGGCCAGCAGAAAAGCCAACGCTGACTTGCTGATGCTCGCATTATCACCTGAATCATAGGCATGAATTATGAAGAATGCACATCAAGACGCATGCACAGGGGCGGTCGGTGCACGCATAGGGGTCGCTCCGAAGCATTACACAGCTTGAAGGTTGATGTGAGGGCGTATCACATGAAGCGGTGAAGGTTAAGAGTGTACTGAGCACCTATAGAGAGGCTACATAGTAGTCCCTTTTTATGGTTCATATTTAGAACCCTATATAAGGTAATCCCAAAAAGGAACTGCTATGGAGCCTATGAGTACTGAGTACTGCCTTTTGGTCTTAGATGCAGTGTTCAGCGTTTGGGCTTCAGTTCATGGCTGAGCTTCAGGGCTTTCGGTTTAGGTGTCGGCTTACAGTTCTTGATGTGGGGTTTGATGTGCGAACGTGAATATATATATATATAATATTTGTTTTGTATTTGTTGATGTATTTACTTTTTCATTTAAAAGTTCATATCCACTTAATTATTCATTTCTTTGTTCCAGAAGCAAGTAGGAATGTAATGTAAATACATGGAACCTACGTACAAAGAGAAATCATAAACAACCTCCTGCCCCAGTCTGCCGATTGGACCGCCTCTCCTGCAATCCCAACACCTGCAGCCTAAATTAACAAATAGTGTAAGTAACGATTATATTATAGCCCCTGTATTAGGGATGGGCTCGGTTGAGAGTTTGGGGTCGTCTGGGCTGTGTTATAGAAACCTGAACTCCTCAACTTGTTGGGTGTGAGGGGGTTTTGGGTGCCCGTGCAGGGCGGCGCCTGGAGTAGCATTGGCCCACGGCAGGGCGAGGCGATATTTGCGCAGAGCGCGGGCACCAAGAAAAGCCTACACATGCCTGTACCTGAACCTTGAACCCTCATTCAGTGGTTTAGGGTTTAGGGTTTAGGGTTTAGGTAATTAATCAAAACGACGTGAATCCCTAAAGCAGTTCTGAGACCGAGAGACTGCAAGACTGCTTGATGAAGGACTATTCCTGGGCCTCAGAAAGCCCAATCTTGTCATTGTTAGGACTATCATTTCCTCGTGTAGTTCCTGAAAAATGTTTTGGGGGGTGAGGTTGGCTTTTCAGTCATATTTGGCGTCCTCTGATACAGCTAAGGACTATGCCTTCTTCGCGTTCTTTCCTGGGTGTAGGGTTGCGGATTTAGGATTTCTGTTTCGGTTTTTTGGGAATCAGGGTTCGGGGGGGTTCGGGAGATTATTCATACACCATGTCCTGTTGGTTCGTTTTGCTGGTGACAATATTGTACCAACCCCTCTGCATGTTCATCTCCGTCATCGGAGGTACTGTGTGTCTCCCTAAACCCTACCTGAAACTACCATAATCTACTTCTGTGAAGGTTGTTATATGTTCTTATGATAAACCTGAATCTAGAATTTATAAGGAACTACAAAAAGCAGGTTTTGGTAGCTCAAGTTAAACTGTTTCCTTCGGATTAAGTCGGCATTGGGGAATCCCAAACCCCGGAACCAAAGGTCACTACACTTGAAACCCTCAAGCTTACGAGCCCCAAAGCACCTGCGTAAGACATCCACTTGCAGGTTCATGGGTAGTTATAAGTGGGGTCATAAGTGCCCTAATATGGGTTATAAGTATAGCTACCCTACTTATAGTCCCACTTATAACTACCCATGAACCTCCAAGCAAGGGGAGATGAAAATCGACTTGGTCTTGCAAAACGTGGCTGCCCCAGGTTTTGCCTTACCTTTGGTTAGTGGGGAATGGAGGAATGGGGTACAATTATAACTACTATTACTACCATTCTTCCATTCCCTACTAACCAAAGGTAAGTTGCAGGCGGAGAGAAGCGGGTTTGGGGATCGAGTTCGAGTGGAGGATGTGGGTATTCAGTGTTCTGGGGCTTAGGGCGCTTCAGGTTTGAGGGTATCAAGGGTTGAAGGTCTAGTGTCATACCCTGAACCCCTAAACCCTAAACCCCTAAATCCTAAACCCTAAACCCCTAAACCCCTAAACTCTAAACCCTAAACTTAAACCCCTAAATCCTAAACCCTAAACCCTAAACCCAAAACCCCTAAACCCCTAAACCCCTAAACCCCTAAACCCTAAACTCTAAACCGTAAACCCCTAAACCCTAAACCCTAATATTACTCCGGGTCTTGGATTCGGACTGGAAGTTCCCGTCAGGAGAGACTGCTTGAGTTTGTGTAAATAGACGCTGAACATCCCAGAACACACGGTTCACAGTTTAGGGTTTAGGGTTTTCACGGTTTACAGTTTAGGGTTTAGGGTTTTCAGCACGATTTACAGTTTAGGGTTTAGGGTTTTTAGCGGTCTGGGGTTTGGGGTTTAGGTGTTCAAAAGCAACCCGAAAGGCCCAGCTTACTTCAGTAAATAGCAGGTTATTGAGGTATGGATACTCTCAAGTCTATCTGGGCTCCGTGCACAAGCCCTGATAGGCCCTCTAAGCCTGAAAAAAGAGGAAAGTATTTACTACGGCTGATGGACAAAATCCTGCATGACCCTAAGGACCCTAAACTATGGGAATTATGGTATATTCCTTATTATGGGTCATGCAGGATTTTGTCCATCAACCGTATTTTGGGGGTTCCTGATTATAATTATAGTATAATTGGCCCCAAAACCCTATTCAATTTCTAGGCCCCTATGTTATTCATTCCAAAGGGGTCAAGGGGTTTAGGCTAAAGCCCCCTTCGGAGAGGCTGCAAGCACCCAGAGAGCCCAATATCCCTTAATTCAGGAATATAGTTTAAATCATAATATGAAGCCCCTAATAATTTAAGGTATATTCCTTAATAAGGGGTATTGGGCTCTCTGGGCACTCAACAACCGGCCAAGGAGAACTGGATCAAACCTCTCTGCTGCGGCCAGGGCTGGTCCACCGACGCCAAAGGCCAGAAGAGTGACTAAGGTTTAGGGTTTAGGGTTTAGGTTTAGGGTTTAGGGTTTAGGTTTTAGGGTTTGGGGTTTAGGGTAGGCGTCTTGAGACTGACAGCTCCATTTCTTAGCAGAGTAGGTAATCTTCAACCTTTTCGGGTACAAGGTTAACCTTCAGTGCAACTAGGTTTTTGATGTTAGTATAGAAATCGAAGCAATTACTAATACTATTCCTTAGGGGATCTTTCTATAACTATGCTTAGCTAGATCCCCAAACTCTATTGCAACCGTAAAGGCCCCTAATGTTAGGATTTAGGGGTTTAGGGCTTAGGGGGTCATACTGCTTGGAGTAGGCTACGGGTGCCTGGTGTTGTGTTTCCTGCACTCGGCGATTTCGGACGTAGGTCACCATAGGCGCTTTTAAACAACTAGAATAGGGATCCTTCGAAGGCAGCTATAGGAGTAGTAGTAGTAGTAGTAGCAGTTGTTGTTGTTGTTGTGGTTGTTGTGGTAGTAGTAGTAGTAGCAGCAGTAGCAGTAGCAGTAGCAGTAGCAGTAGCAGTAGCAGTAGCAGTAGCAGTAGCAGTAGCAGTAGCAGTAGCAGTAGCAGTGGCAGTAGTGTTAGTGGCAGTAGTAGTAGTAGTAGTAGTAGTAGTAGTAGCAGTAGTTGTTGTTGTCGTAGTAGTGGTAGTCGTCGTAGTAGTAGTAGAAGTAGTAGTTGTGGTAGTAGGTAGCAGTAGTAGTAGTAGTAGCAGAAGAAGAAGCAGTAGTTTTGGTAGTAGTAGTAGTAGTAGCAGTAGGTAGCAGTAGTAGCAGTAGTAGTAGCAGTAGTAGTAGTAGTAGTAGTAGTAGTAGTAGTAGTAGTAGTAGTAGTAGTCGTAGTCGTAGTGGTAGTAGTAGTCGTCGCAGTAGTAGTAGTAGACGTGGTAGCAGTAGTAGCAGGAGTAGTGTAGGTGGCGGTGGTATTAGTAGTGGTCATAGTAGTAGTTGCGCCACGGTCGGCAATCTAGTAGTTTGCCCCTGGTACTGCAAGCGCACAGAAAAGTGGCAGTGAGAACAGTCGTCGTAGTCGTAGTTGTGGACGACCACGTCGTCTGGTACTAGTACTAGGGGTGCTAGTAGTCGTCGTAGTAGGAATTGCTCTTGCCCCCCCTTCAAACAAGCGAAGTAGTAGTGCTGCCCATGGCGTCGCCGTATGCATTCTGAGCAGTGTCCTCCAATTCCTGGACCTGCTGCCGCAGGTAGCAGTATACCCCCCCCCACCAAAAAAAGACTGGCTTCGCATGCACCTTCCGTTTTTCTGAGCACATGGTGGCCTTTCGCGGCATTCCATAGTTTGAAGAGAATCACAATGACCACACTGATGTGTGCCTAGCATGCAACCTCATCTCTGATAGAGCCGCCACTGAGAGACCGCACGGTATGAGACTCAGAGAGTGCACACTTGTCGGCAGAAGCAATTGGGCTCTTTTGCGAAAGCTAATGGCAAAGCCATGTTGTCGGTGACATCTGGGTTTATCTTCGTGCTCATCGTGGTTCATGTGCCCGAGATCACAGCTCTTCGGAATTCTGGGGACGAACATGCAATGGATGTGGAGGGCACGCTATCCCAGTCAAATCCAAAGTACAGAGATTGGTACAGCCACCCCACTCATGACGGCTGGCACCAGGCCCCGCCCATCCGCTATGTCGACGCAGAGGAACAAGATCAGACAGAGATGATGGACGGCCTCGCTTGCTTCTGCAAGAAGGCACCTGCACTTTCCAAGATCTAGCAGGTCTACTTTGGATATTGCCCGCGCTAAGTAAAAGTTGGATAGTGTGTTATGTAATAAGTATACATATACACATATATAGAGATACAGATATTCTCCAATATAATATTCCGCTGTTCATAGTCCGTTACGGGTTGCGTGCGGGTGCATATGCCTCCTGCCGCAGCCAAGCCTCCTCCGTCAGGTGACGTTGGTGGAGGACTGCTCATGGGTCAAGGCTGACAAGGAGGGCCACAGCGAGGATCCGAGCCGCTTTCGTTGGTATCACAAAGACGAGGAGCTTTGCTGCAAGCTGCACTATACGTTCAGCTTGAAGATGGTCGGATGGGGCTATGAACGCCAGCAGACGGCGGACTTGTGCGTGTCAGAGCTTCGCCCCGCGGCAAGCGACGAATGCTGCCACTTGAGAGACGACGGTGGGTCGATTGGCCTTCGCATTCATCAGTCCAGGGCGTTCCTATACTTGGAAGCATACAAGGATAACACGTTTCCTTGGTCCGGGGTTGTTCGCAAGTTCTATCGGAGCACCCGACATTTCAGTTAGAGGAAGTCACTGGTGCAACAGACCACACGGGGAATGCAGTAGACGCCGAGACAGTTCGTGCCTTCCTGCAGAACGTGCAGGATGCCGGTCGCTACCAGAAGGGCTTCGCATGCTCCTACCTCAAGGATGCCGACCCTCCCTAAGCTCTAACGCCTGAACCCTAAGCCTCAACCCTGGACCCTGAACCCTGACCCCCCGAACCCTAAACCCTCGACCCCGAACCCTAAACTTCAAACCCTACCTCGAGGACAGTGACCCTGAGAAGGGGTCCTGCCTTCTCCGGCAGAGCCGTCGAGTCAATGCTGCTGCCATCAGGATGCTGGGTTGCTGTTAGAGGTTGAAGGTTTAGGGTTTAGGGGTTGCTGTTCAGGAAGTTAGAGTAAACCATGCTATTTGCTATACGTCTTTGTTATAGTAAAATCTACTAGAGATCCTTATAGTAAGTGGATTCAAATAATTGGACAAGTTGTACGTATTTTACTTGATTAAACTGATTGATTTAGGCTCCTTAACAGCAACCCAGGCCAGCATCACAGCCGCCCGTCGCTGCCTGCCAGTAGATGGCGCCCCCAGTGAGACTCATCCCGTTTCCTCGTTTGCTCTTGGGGTTTAGGGTTTAGGGGTTCTGGGTAGGGTTTAGGGGTTTAGGGATTCAGGGTTTAGGGGTTTAGGGATTTAGGGTTCAGGGTTTAGGGGTTTTGGGATTTAGGGATTTAGGGTTTGGGGATTTAGGGTTTAGGGTTTTAGGGTTTAGGGTTTAGGTTTTGAGATGATTTTTGTCTTACGTTTGTGTGTTTCTTGAGTACTGGTTTGCAAGCACTGTCGTCTGAACCGCCAGGTTTGGGTGGAAGGGGTGATGGTCGACATCGACAAGCATAACCTCAAGGAGGGTTCAGTCAGCTTTGCGGAGAGTCCTGATGCGAGTGAGACCATTCCTGACTATGTGACCTCTGCCGATCCCGAAGTCGTGGATGATCCCAGCACCGCCGCGAACGAGAGCAACATGGTCTTCGCATGGGGTCGTATCGGCCAGTGGAACCTAACATGTGATGGAGAGAAGTCAATACCTTGGGTCAGAAGCCAACATCACAGTGCAAGGTATAGTTGTGGAAGCACCCGACACACCTCGACGGGGCCCTCCACGACCAAGTACTGCACTCGTCACTGGACTACCTACCACCAGGAGTAATTACACCAAGAAGTGTGTGTCGCGCAAGTACACCCGCCTTTGTCAGCCTGGCCACGGCCTCTACGAGAAGCAGTTTCCTCGAGGAACCTGTGCCCATGAGCCATCCGAGACCCAGGTGGATGAGCTTCAGCTTGTGGGCATCGGTAACTTGAGCTTCATGTGTCCTGAGGAGTATCTTGGTTGAACTTTGCTGCCACTTTAGGAGTAGCTTTAGCGATACTGAGGGTACAGAAAGTTAAACCCTAAACCCCAAACCCCAAGCCTTAAACCCTAAACTTCTATCAAGGTAGTAAAGAGCCACCTAGGTATCGTAGTGGCACACCTGGAGCCCTCCGGTTCGATCCGCTCTGTGAGTGTGCCGAAACGTGCTAGCTGCGAGCTGCGAGCTTGTCCCCAGAAAGCCCAATTCCTGTGGTAATTCAGGAATATACCCGGGATTCGAGGACGGCAGCGCCGCAACGCTTGAGGAAAAGGCAGCCTCCTAGAGATTTTAAAATTCCTTAACCAAGCTCTAAGGCTCTTGCGTAGTTTGTTCGTTTGCTGTTTTTTGCTTAATGGCTTCTTTTAGAGGGATCTCCACAAATTGATTTGCTTACTTTCTAGGAGGAGTAGAGTAAGGGTCTCCTATCAAGGGTATGTTTACTATAAGTGTTTGCTGGGAGTTTCCGAAAATAGAGGACCCTAATATGGTACCCAAAACAGTAGGATCCTTATTATAAGGACCCCATGATAAGATACCCCCAATTTTCGGAAACTCCCTGCTCGGCCTGGAAGGAGGTTTTTGCAGCTCCCGTCACGCAGCTCGGGGAAACCCTACGCTTAAGGGCCTAGGGTTGAGGGTTTGGGTTTAGGGCTTAGGTTTAGGGTTTAGGGTTAAAGCCCTAAACCCTAAAACCCTAAAGGACTACGAGCAGATCTAAGCGCTTTTGTATGTGGCTAGGGGCAGTTTCGGCCATCTACGTTAGCAGTCCAAGGCCAAACTCACAGGCCTAAAGCAGTGAGCCCGAGGGAACCCCAAACAAAGCCTCATGTTCTCTCCCTCCCTCAATGCCTTGTAAGTGAGCCGCCCCAAAGTGGCTCCTCAGTGCCCCCTGGATGAACTACATGATCCAGCGGGGCAATAGCAATAGGAGTAGCCCCAGGTGACTGACTTGTCGTCAGCCCTAAGCCCGATATCCTACACCCTAAGCCACAGCGGGGCAATAGCAATAGGAGTAGCCCCAGGTGACNCCTAAGCCCGATATCCTACACCCTAAGCCACAGCGGGGCAATAGCAATAGGAGTAGCCCCAGGTGACTGACTTGTCGTCAGCCCTAAGCCCGATATCCTACACCCTAAGCCACAGCGGGCCAACCCCCAAAATCCAAGATCCTGCAGCCCCAAACCCCGAACCCTTGACCTCCCAAAACACGAAGCCCTGAACCCCTAGACACCTAAAGCCGAAGCCCGAAACCCTAAACCCTAAACCCTAAACCCTACACCGTCCTAAAGCCGAAGCCCCAAATCCTGAAAATCTTGAAAGCAGGTGGCGTGGGTGCACACGATAATGGGTCTGGAGCCTCAGTGGCCTCGTGGAGTTGGGGTTGGGGTTTGCCAAACCCAAAACCCTGAACCCGAAACCCCAAACCCCAAACCCCAACACCCTAAAACCTAAACCCCAAAACCCCGAACCCTAAAGCCCCAAACCCCAAACCCTAAAACCCTGAACCCTAAAACCCCCAACCCGCGGGACCTGGGGTTAGGGTTGGAGTTAACCCGAACCCCAATCTCAGGTTGAAGTTGGGGGTTAACCTGAACTCCAAGCCAGCTTCCCAGAGAGCCCAATACCCCTTATTTAAGGAATAGACCTTAAATTATTAATTTAGGGGCCTCATATGACGATTTAAGGCTTTGGGATCTAGTGATTCTTAGTGTTTTTGAGTGTTTGCAGGTTGGTTTTTCAAGGGTTTGGGCTTGCTGCCGACTGAAAGATTTGTATTTGTCGGATGTTTTAACGTGAGCCACAGGCTTGTACAGAATAGGGTCTGGGGTCTGTTAGTCAGGGTTTAACATTAAGAAATACAACGGTATTTGGGTTAGGGTCCAACTGAAGGGTATCATTGCGGTACTATGGCATAGGGTATGGAGGTGTTTTTGAAACTGAGAGGGGGGACATCACGCATGTAGTAGTCCTATGATCCCGAGCCTCAAAACCTGTAGCCGTCACCGGTACTTGCAGAGTTGGGGGACTTAGTAAGAAGGCACTGAGAAGAGTTATATGTCTTCCAAAAAGGATTCTAATTTGTGTTATGATACTTACAGCTCTATAGAATAACTACTTACTAAGTCCCCCGACACTGCATCTTCTTCGGGCAACTACACTTTCAATTGCATATCGCCCCAATGAAGCTGCCGATGACGACATAAAAGGCAATCTAAAGGCCACTTTCAATGAAGAGCCCCAAGCAGAAACGAAGCCCGATAGACCGTATAGAACCCCCGTAAAAAGAGCCCTGTGTAAACCCTTCTACAGCATAGAGGATCTGCTGGGCGAACGGCGTGCAGGGCTTTCGCGAGTACGCGATCTGCTGCCATGGAAGGTGTGCTCGGTGCTGTAGGATTTTGTGGATTTGGGCTTCGGGAACATGGCGTAGAGTAGAGAGTTCAGGAGTTAGAATTGGGGTTCTTGTTGAGGCTTGTCGCGCTTCCGCTAGACCGTACACGAAAATCGGCTGGAGTACTCCTTGGTGAAACAGTGCTGCGCCTATCGCATTCAGGATCCCTTTATCATCCCAGGAATACTCCTTGACATTCAGGGGGAGGGAGCTATCCGAGAACCTGCGTTTTCAACAACTATGTACACCCTCACCCATAAACCCCATAGGCCCTAGACCCTATAAGCCTTACGGGGCCTCAACCCGCTTCCTTTTGACTGTGGGGTTTTCCAGGCTTCGCCAGCTCGCAGCAGCCCCTCGGCACTCTTAGGTTGGGTTTCGGGCGTATCGAGAGTTATGAAGAAGATAAAGCTCACGCTCTACATGCTACTGCAAGTCCCTAAGCCCCTAAACCCTAAACCCCAAACCCTAAACCCTAAACCCCAAACCCTAAACCCCCCTAAACCGGAAGTCCTAAATCCCAAGCCCTCCAGATCCGAATTCTTAGGCCGAAATACCGAGCCCTGAACGCTAAACCCGAAACCGTAAATCCGAAACCCTAAATTTAGGGACCCAACAAGAACATAAGCGTAAGCAATTTATAGGGATATCCCTACCTTATTGGGCTTCACTATAAGAGGGTTTATATGGGATGTCCCTTTCCTAATTTTTGCTTATGTGCTTTTTTGGGTACCCTATAAATGCCTAAAACTGTAGACCCCCACAGCTCAGATATGAACCTCAGACCCTATAAGCCCTACGACACTAAACTGTGAATCCTGGACTAAACCGTTATGATAGGTAACCCGACCCTTGCAATAACCTTCACAGAAATCCTTTTAGTAGCATTTACTGAGCCGTTATACCCTATGGAGCCGTTCTACCCTAAACCTTGACCCGAAGTGCTAAGCCCCAGAACCCTCAACTCTCAACCGTGAAAGTTACCCTCATGGAGCCCTTATGCCATTATGCCTTAATTAATCCCTAAACCCTGCACCCCTGAACCCTAAATCCCTAGACCCTAGACCCTAAACCCCTAAGGCCTAAACCCCTAAACCCCCCGCGGTGATTCGAGGCCAGAGCACCTCCCTGGATGGCCGCAGAGATTCACAGTGACTTGTTTAGCTTCAGGGGTCCTGCAAGGGATCCTGAAAAGGGTTCTTGTACGGGTCTGTCGGGACTTTTATCAAGCTTCCGTAGATTTGGGGTTTAGGGTTTATGGGTCTAGCGCTTTAGGCTTGAGGGTTCCATTGTATGCCCCAGCCTACAGGTATGGGAATGTGGGCTGTAGTAAGCGGAGTTATCAGTGTGCTTTGTCGTGGTAGATACTGTTGAAAGTTAAGTGTCAGGAACCTCCTAACCCCTAAACCCTAAACCCTAAAGCTTAAACCCTAAACCCTAAAGCGGCCAAGAGGCTACAACTCTCAGCTGACTTTAAACCAAGGCCGCCGTTCCAAAGCGAAGTTCTGTCGAGGAAATTCCGAACATATATGCTTGGCGTTTTAGGGTTTAGGGTTTAGGGTCTTCTGGTTGGCTCTTAGGACTAACTTTTTGGGTTTCTTTGTGAACCACAATAAGGAGGCTAAAAAGTTTGACTTTTAGGAGGGTTTCAGAAGTCAGCCAAGTATGGTTCCTACCACACGCAAAGAGCCATTGACAAATTGCTTATCCAGCCGCTTACACCGCTACAAAGCCCTGAATTCTGGAACAAAACCAACGCTGTTTGAATCCAATCTGCTTCTGTGTAGAGATATTTTCAGGCATCGCAGTCGGCACCCTCAACCCTAAATCCTAAACCCTATCATTACAGTAAATCCAAAGCGCCCAAACCCTAGATCCTATTGTAAGCCCTAAGTCCTAAGCCCCAAAGGCTAAACCCTAAAGCCATAAGCTAGAAACGCCCAGGTGACATCGCTCACTGGCGTGGGAAGAAGCTCCGCCGAGCAGATCTCGATCACTTCGAGGCGGCCTTGCTGATGGTTGGGTTTAGGGTTTAGGGTTTGGGGCTTGGGGTTTAGGGTTTAGGGTTTGGGGTTTAGGGTTTAGGGTTTGGGGTTTTAGGGTTTAGTGTTTGGGGGGTTAGGGTCTAGGGTTTTGGGTTTCCGCGTTTGGGATTTAGGGTTCGGGGTTGCGGGGTTTAGGATTTATGACTTCGGGTTTAGGGCTTCTGGGTTTCGGATTTATAACTTGGGGTTTAGGGTTTCTGGGTTTAGGACTTTTGGGTTTTGGGCCTTGGGTTTGGGGTTGGGATTTGGTATTGGGTTGAGGATTTGCTCTTTGGTGCTCAGGCTTAGGGGTTTCGCCTGTGCTTTGTTTGAGAAGGTTTGGAAAGAAAAGACTATAGGGGCCCTAATATTACACCTATACTGATTTGAGGGTTCCTGATTGTAGTTGTAGTATAAGGGCTACATTAGTTAGATTTGGGCAGGCATGTAAGACAACTTCGGGTTCACAAGGGCTTGCGGGCGTTGCAGCGTTGTGTTAGGTCCAGAACCAGTGTTTGTTTTTTAATCTGCGCTGGTGGCTCCGTGTGGTTTTGAGGATTTTGGGAAGTGAAGAGGCAGTCTTGTCTCCCTGGTCATACAGTAAACGCCATAAAGTTGGAAACCGGATTAAGGCCAAATAGTGCTGGGATTCCCTATACGTTACTCTTAAGGACTTAGGCTATTGGGTTTCCAACTTTTGGGCTTCTACTGTAATCGGACCGCGATATATGTTGCGACAGCTTATCTGTTTCGGCTTGCAGGAGTCGCACACTCAACGCTTCTTACGGCTGCTAGCATTGTCTATTACGTCGCGCACCCGAAACGAAGGAAACTACACCATGTTCCTGACTGTGGATAATGATGCAGCACTTGATCCATCAGTACGTACCCGAAGAGATCGATCCTGACTTCCCGCCCGTCGTCTCTAAGTGCAAAACTCAAATCAATGCGAACCCCAGCACCTAAATTACTATACTATAAGCTCATAAAGCCCTACGCCCCCAAGACCTCATCCCCTAAACCCGTACCCCTAAACCCCTAAACCAGAAACTCGAAGCTGTTTAGGGTTCAGGGGTTTGGGGTTTTCGGTCCCAAGCCCTGAACTAATCCCTGAACCCGAAGCCGTTGGAGGGGCTTTTTGGGTTTTCGGGACGCCTTGCCTCAGCAAGGCGCAGGCCCGCGGCAAGTTTTGCCGCTTCCGCGTGGTGAAAGGCGCCGGCTGACTCTGACATGGAAGGAAGACAATCGGGATCAACAACATGTTTATTTCTCTGTGTCAGACTCTATGGACGCAATCAGGAACAAGTAGAGTAACTGTCCTTATAAGGCATATTCGGGGACTTGCAACCCCACTTATATCTACCCATGAACCTCCAAGTAGACTCGTGGCATCAGGCAAGCTGGTGACCTGCGAACCCCGGACCTTGGAGTTGTGTAAAGGCGGCCCCGGCAGTGCAGCTCAGCGGCAATTCTTGGGTTGGGGGTTTAGGGTTTAGGGTTTCGGGTTTGGGGTTTAGGGGTTTAGGGTTTAGGGTTTAGGGGTTTTGGGTTTAGGGTTTGGGGTCTAGGCTTGGGGGTCGGAGAGGGGGTCGAGAGGAAGTGGTGAGTATAGCCGAAACGAAGGGTTCAGGGCCTAGAGTGCAGGATTGAAACTCGATGTCAAAAGAAGAATTCCAGAAACTAAGGGGCCCGAAGTCGTAGGATCCTCGTTATATGGGACCTTAACTCACGACTCCATAAAAGGCAGCAGCAGTGTACTCTGTCTGAGCGGTGAGCTCGAATCATATGGACTACCCTTGAACAAAGTAAACTAAGATATGTTAAAATGTGCTCAACTCATACGGACTACTTAAATATAGACATGTTAAGTTAAGACTTGTTAAGATACATTACCTACGGGGCTTTGGAGCCTCTGGGTAGGTCCCGAAACCGGTTCAACTCTAAGGTCCAAATCTCGAGAGCCTTACGCACATACCAGAGCGGTCGGGGTTTAGGGGTTTAGGGGTTTAGGGTTTAGGGTTTAGGGGTTTAGGGTTTAGGGTTAGGGTTTAGGGGGAATCATTGAGGGTTGCGCGCTTAGCGTTCAGGGTTTAGCAGGTTTTGGGGTTTGGGTATAATATATCTTCTTCCCTGGGCTATTAGACTGCTAGTATATAAGTATAGTGTACCCTTAAGCGGCCCGAAACCCTTTTCTATTTGTTGAAGGTCCCCTCATACCAAACCCTAAACCCCAAGTTCTAAACCCTAAATCCTAAACCCTATGTTAATTAAGCCCTAAATCACAAACCTTAGACTCGAAAGGCTCAAGCTGAAGCCCTGAGAGCAAAATACTAGCGAAGCGATATCCCTGTCACTGGGGTCTACTTAATTAAGATTTAGGGTGTAGGGCTTTGGTTTAGGGTTTCGGGTTTAGGCTGGATCTTATTATCATTTTGTGATAGTATAAACTCAACAGGTTGTTGACCACGACATGTTTCTCAAAGGTCTAAGGGGCGCATAGTAAATCATGTTCACGGATCCCTCTCTGATGGAATCAATACTGTGCTTGTCCTACACAACCCTTCATCCTAAACCTAGACTGCGAACCCTTAAACACTGAACCATTAAGCTTAAACCGACATCCTTGCTCCCAAACCACAAACCCTACGCCTTACATAGACCCGAAACCCTAAGCCTCAGACCCTAGACCTTAAACCCTGAACCCTAGAACGTATGCCCTGAACCTAAGCCCTAAACCCTAAACCCCGAACCCTAAACCCTAAACCCTAAACCCTGAACCCTGAGCCCTGAACCCTGAACCCTGAACCCTGAACCCTAAACCCTAAACCCTGAACCCTGAACCCTGAACCCTGAACCCTGAACCCGAAGCAGTATTTGCCGAAACACCCAGGAGCCCTTTGGGCAGTTCGAGGCCTCTACAGGGCGGCGAATTGAGTGAAGTTGAGTGCTCAGGGTTTAGGGTTTAGGTTTTTTAGGGTTTCAGGGTTTAGGGCTTAGGGTTTAGGTTTTTAGGGTTTCAGGGTTTAGGGCTTAGGGTTTAGGGCTTTTAGGGTTTAGAGCTTAGGGTTTAGAGTTTAGGGCTTTTAGGGTTTCAGGGTTTAGGGCTTAGGGTTCAGGGTTTAGACTCTTTTAGGGTTTCAGGGTTTAGGGCTTAGGGTTCAGGGTCCAGGTTTTAGGGTTTCAGGGCTTAGGGCTTAGGGTTTAGGGATGGGTTCAGGGCTTATGGTTTAACGATTTATGGCTTCAGGTCTCCAAGGCTGCGAGACATTGTTGGCAAAGGGACATCCCCAGCTCCTACAGACACTGCAGCTCTCAACCCGGAGAGCCCAATACCCCTTAATTAAGGAATATAGCCTAAATCATAATATGAAGCCCCTAATGATTTAAGGTATATTCCTTAATTAAGGGGTATTGGGCTCTCTGGGCAGACCCTGCAGCTCTCAACCCCACGCCTTCTACCCTGAAGACGCAGGCCACAAATCCCTAGGCCCTAGGTGAATTATAGCAGTTTGGAACCCTTGTGTCTGTGGCAAGCCAGAATCTCTGATCCTGTAACCCCCGAAACTCAAAAATCCTACCCCAAAATTGTACGATCATTAGTTACTGTGCTGTTTCCTACAGCTCTGATCCCGTATAAGGACCCCTCAATCCCTGCATTTAATTCAAGCTGCCAAGCCTACGGCTTTCGGGTTTATATAGGCTTTAAGGCTTCAGGATTTGGGGTTTAGGGTTGTGGTATAGGGCGCAGGGCTTTATGGGTGTCATGGGCTTCTTGCAGTCTTTCCCGCGGTTCGATGACTTCGACTGCGTTTCCTACACCCGAAACCCCGAATCCAGAAACCTAGAGCCTCTAAACTTAGACCCCAAACCCAGAAACTCTACACTACACCCCAAACCCTAAAGTCTGTAACCCTAAACCCTAAAACCCTAAACCCCAAACCCAGACACCCAGAAAGCATAAACCTAAACTCCCAAATCCAAGAACCCCAGGAAGCCGCGAAACCTAAACCCTAAACCTTAAGCCCTAAACCCTAAGCCCTAAATCCCTAAGCCCTAAACCCTCAAGCCCCCTAAATCCAAAAGAGGCCGCCGCTCGCGCCTCCAGGATCTTACTCGAGCTGGGCCTCCTGCGCCTTGGATTTTCTTTGTACATAGGCTTCCTTCTTGGAGGTTCATGGGTAGTTATAAGTGATCCTTTGGGGGTCCCTTTCAAGGGATCTATAGGGTTCTATGAGGGTGTAGGGTGTAGGGCCTACTTGGAGGTTCATGGGGAGTTATACAGCAGAAGCCAGAAAGTTGGAAGCCCAATAGCCTCAATCCTTAAGAGTAATGTATAGGGAATCCCAGCACTATTTGGCCTTAACCCGGTTTCCAACTTTATGGGGTTTACTGTAGTATAATGGGCCCAAAAACCCTATGCAAATTATTAAGGCCCCCATGTCATGGCTTTTCGGCTCGCAGCTCTTCTTTCCGGAGCTGGGGTGTTGTTTGAATATGTGGGTGTGTGTCCCTTACTTCGGGAGTTTCCGAAAATTCGGGGTACCTTATTTTGGGGTCCTTAGAATAAGGATCCTACTATTTAGGCTGCTCTATTTTGGTCCTAAACCCTAAACCCTAAACCCTATTTGCGGAGACTCCCAGATATCTGAGTCTCAGAGGTGAGGCTCTCGGCTTCCTTAGGTGGCCCTTGTGGCTTTCGTGGAGGGTTTGGGGTGTTAGTTGAGGCTTGGGCTTCTGGGTTTGGTGTCTCCACCCTAAACCCGAACCCTAAACCCTAAACCCTAAAGCCTCAACCCTAAACCCTACAGCCAAAAACCTGAAGCCCTAAACCGTTTCGGGTGGTTTGAAACTGTTCGGTTTCAGCCAAGGCCGCGAAATGCCGACTTCTACGTGTCCGTTGACCTATACGAGACCTAGCTTGATTTCAAATGTTTCCTAAAATCCTAGACCCTATAACTCTTAAAGTAGAAAATGCTTGCTTGAAGCCAAACGTACGGTTCGAGCTGGGATATCCGTGCCGCGGTGCCACAAAACAGAACATCGAGTCCTAAACCCCTGACCCCAAGTCGTCTGAAAGTCTCGAATGTTAGACCAAGCTTCCTAAATCCTCGCTACATTGGCTATGGGTTGAGTGCACTTGAATTGAAGCTACGTATGAGCATAACTTATGATGAGGTGTTCAGGTGGTTAGTTCTGGGATTTAATTTAGGGTTTAGGGGGTTTAGGGGTTTAGCGGTTTAGGGTTTAGGGTTTCTTTTTCGGGGATTTCCGCTGTGGTGGTTCTGGGGTGAGAGTTGCGGGTTCGGAGTGAAAGTTGGCCGCGGATTCCCAAAACTTTCGCTCCCAAGCCTTCGCAGAGACAGTTGTACACTAGGGGCTATTAGACCTTAAGGGTACCTTCATCTACCCTTAATAGGGTCCTAGTAGGGATCTTTAGGGTCGAATAGCCCATAGTGGTACTCAAACTACGTTGCTTCAACAAGCAAAACCATCCCTGAACTTGAAGCCTACACCCTAAACACATTTATACTGCAGAGCTTAGGGTGTAGGGTCACTTCAAGAAACACCCTAAAACTCCCTATGCCTGAAGCCCAGCCCTCAACCTCCCCACATCCTAAGGATCAGTCGGAGCAGCCGGTGCCTGTGATCACAAAAGCGCGAGCCGTTTTCACGCCAGGCTGCTCAACTTCCTTTGATGCGCCCAGGCGAGAGGCTTTTGGTTCAGGTTCGTGGGTCACTGTGGAGTTTTGGGCTGGTTAAACCGAAACCCCAAGTGCCCACCACCAAGTAGAAACTGCTCGAGAAAAAGTCCCCAAAACATGATTTTCAGCGTAGTCAGCCGGGACACTTCGGACGTCGTGCCGTGGGAACCGTAAACCCTAAAGCCAAAACCCTAAACCCTAAACCCAAGACCCTAAACCCTAAACCCTGACCCGAAAGCCCCTCCGAACCCTGGCCCATAATCCATAAAGGAAAAACCTCCAATCCTAAGCGATAAGCATAAAAACATATTTAAAGGGCTGAGCCTTGGTGACCTGCGAAGGCTTGCTGAGAATGCCTTCCTACGAGTCCCCCGGCGAAGGTTACGGCTCTAGAGCCTCTACGGATTTAGGGGCAAGGTTTTTGGATTCCGCCTTCTGAGTTGTGCTTCAACTACTGTTGATCGTAGGGCTTCAGGCATCTCGAAGGAACTATGAAGAAAGGTGACCCACCGACCTAAGAGCAAGAAACCCGACACCGTTCTCTAGACGCCCGTTTCACACTTTGGGCAATGCTATTCCATGCTCCACAGAATGCCTGCGCTTCGTGTGCTGCCTCCGGTGGTCTTGTGGCGGTCTCCTAAACCCCTAAACCCTAAACCCTAGACCCTAAATCCCTAGCCTAAACGCCTTATCCCTTGAATCCCTAAGCCCCTAAGCCCCTAAACCCTAAACCCCTGGTGTTCTGGGTGGTCTCCTGGGGTTTGGGCTAGGTCCTGGTCGTAGTGGTTAAACCATTAATGCTAAGGCCGGAAAAGTCGACCGTAATATATCAGAATTAAGTTCTTCAGCTGTTGGTAGTAGATTTTACAGTGTAGGATTTAGGATTCAGGGTTTAGGGGGTCGGGATTTTCTTCAATTGGGGTATATGACGAAGAAGTACAGGTCGTTCTTTTGGAGCTCAGGTGTACATCAGGCTTCGGCACCTCTTACATATGGTTGGTGAGTGTAGATTCGTGCTTATGATGCAAATTATGTCCTACTCTACCTTAGGTAAGTGGCCCTAAACCCTAAGCCCTAATCCCTAAACCCTAAACCCTGCTCGCAAGATGCACCAAGGCTTGTTGGACCCCTCTTGGACAAGCTCCGTCATGACACCGGGGGGGAACGGTTCACGGTCTACTATAGTATCCTTAGGAATTGTGTTTTTGGGTTTTTAAACTTTTGTTCATATAAAATATAGGACCCAAGAGAAGATTCAAGCTGCCATTTTTATCATGGTTCTAAGGGGGGTATAGTCTAGAGTTGAGGTTTACGTCTAGGTTGTCTCAGCTGACCGGGCTAAGTTGAGTGCAGATCAGTGCAGGAACCTCCTGGTTCGGGGTTTACGGATTTAGGGTTTAGGGTTTAGGGTTCAAGGCTTCAATTTCCGCTGCTTTGAAACTCCATTCGCTGGCGTGGTTACAATATAAAAATGCTGCAGCCTTGGCTGCTGCTACTTCAACATCAGCGGTCACAGCAGCAGCAACAACAACCACTATTACCACTGCTACGACTACTGCCATTACTACTTCGGTTACTCCTCCTCCTCGTCCTACTGCTAGTACTCCTGCTCCTGCTCCTGCTGCGGCTGCGACTGCCACTGCCACCGCCACTGCCACTGCTACTGCTACTACCACTGCGACTGTTACTGCTACTGCTATTGCTGCTGCTACCACGACGACTTAAGCCATCTTCAGCCCTACCGGTAGCCGAAAAGACCTAGCTTTTAAAGGAATTATATACAAAAACCATAATAATCCTAAACAGGTACGTATTTTCGGCTACAGGTAAAGGCACAGCCAAGAAATTCTGCAGGAGGTCTCGCGAACTCCCTGGTCCGACTGGTCCGAGAAGGACGAATCACCGGTGGGGGGGGCGGGGGTTTAGGGTTTTAGGATTTTAGGGTTTAGGGTTTAGGGTTTAGGAGGGTTGCCCAGAAGTCGGGCTCCAGGGCTTAGGGTTCAGGGTTTAGGGCTTCGGGTTCGAGGTTTAGGGTTGTAGGGCGTTTTAGCATCTAGGTTTAGGGTTTTTTTGGGGCTCAGGTTTAGGGTTTCTGTGCGCAGGACATGGATTCTGATGTTCAGGCTTTGTGTTGGGTTTAGGTTCTTTTCGGGTATGGGCCCTACTATTCGGGCTCGGTGTGGGGGTCCGCCAGTTTCTGAAACCGCGACGTGTTGTCGATCCAGGCTCTCACGTGCTAAGTCGGGGCTTGGCGCTTCTTGTGCAATACTGAGGCCTTAAGAATTAGAACAAGGTCGTGAGGCTTTGTTTGCTGTGATCATGAAAGGAACCCCAAGGGAGAAGATCGTTAATTGTTCAGACTTCGGGATCGAGACTTGAAGTTGGCGGGGGGTCGAGTGTGGACGGGTTTTAGATTTCATGGTTGAGGGTGACGTGTTTGTATTCAGGCCTCTTGGGTTGATTTATGCCAGCCCCGATCGTGCAGAGTTGCGGCTTAGGGTTTAGGGTTTAGGATCGAGATACTGGCAGTTGTCATGCGAGCGCGTGTGCGGTCCTTGCACCAATTGTTAAAATTTGAGGCCCCGAAACACTCTTTCCCCAGAGAGCCCAATATTCCTTAATTAAGGAATATAGCTTAAATCATAAATCAGAATATGAAGCCCCTAATGATTTAAGGTATATTCCTTAGTTAAGGGGTATTGGGCTCTCTGGGTCCGTCGTCTTTGGGCTTGATAGGCTGCAGGGGACGGGATTCGAGGCTTCTGGCTTCAGGTCTAGGTTAAGCTTCCAGGTTTGTAGGGTTAGGTGGTACAGGGTTTGCCGCGTATCTGGCGGATAAAAAGCTTAGAACAATCCAGTGCCCAAGCAAAAACGCGTTTAGCATTGCAATCTTAGCCAGGCTGTAGCCCGAGCTCCGACCTCTGTGGAAGTATGAAAGGAAATCAAGGCAAAGAGCGCCAAACGTCGAGTTTTGCTGGGTTTGGGTGCTGCAGGTATACTCTAACACCAAACTCGCCCTCATCTCGGGGCTAGGAGCCACGGCTCTATTGGCGTGGCGGGATGCGGCACTTGGGCTGAATTTTGGCCTCGTGTTTTAGGGTTTAGGGTTGAGGCTGCAGCAGGGAGGGATGCTGTCTATGATTCTTCGAGAGCATTTGGGCCTTTGCGTTTGAAACTGTTGCTAAGAAGGATTTCACGAGCGGTAAGCAGTACAAGCGCCTTTGATCGATGTTCCATTTCATTGCCATATGCAGATGCAACCTGTTCTCCGCTCATGAAGTGGGTACGTACCTCTGTACTGCGACTCTGGCATTGGAGGTTTGTCGCTTGTGTTTTAATGGAGCCTTTCTCTCAGTTCTGTGCGTCCCTTCCTTTAGGGACCCAGAAAGCACATAAGCATAAGCATTTGATAGGGATATCCCTACCTTATTGGGCTTCACCATAAGGGGTTTATATGGCTTTATATGGGATATCCCTATCGCAATTTTCGCTTATGCGCTTTTTTGGGGCCCTATTCCTGCAGGAGCCACCAGTCGGGTCTTGGGGCTTACGACCTCGGAGCCCTGTTTAGGCCAGAAACCACCTCCGTGGTTTCGGGTCTAGCGCAAACTGATCCGGGAGTCGAAGATACGGTTGATGGACAAAATCCTGCATTACTTTAAGGACCCTAAACTATGGGAATTATGGTATATTCCTTATAATGGGTAGTGCAGGATTTTGTTCATCAGCCGTAAGAACGGACCCTACCATAGACTAGAAGCTTAAGTGCAGTGCTTGCTGTATGGACCCCTAATTCTGGCACCCCCGCACCCCCTTGTTTGATGAGCCCCCCCCCCCCCAACATCACGTCGGAAGGTACACCCTAAACTCTAATCTTATAAACTCTAACCCTATTCAACCTTAAACACCCCAGACCCTAACCGCAGGTCCTGCTTTCACCACAGGTTCTAGTTTAAGGTGACTTCAGGTTTGGGGATTCAGGCAGGGCTGTTGGGGTCAAGGGTGAAGCAGAGTTGATAAAGCATGTGCCCCGTCGACCTGCTGAAGTTGCTCAGAGTTTAAGCCTGTATTGAATGAACTCGGCAACTTCCAACACAGGGGGGGTCTTATGCCTTAGAACCTCCCTCAACTTGGAGGTTCAACGGTAGTATGAGTGGGGTAATAAGTCCCCTAATATGGGTAGTAATCATAGTTACCCTGTTTTTGACCCCACTTGTAACTACCTTAAGCCTAAGACCTGTAACCCTAAACCCTAGAGAACCCTTAACGGAACCCTACTGGTAACCCCACACATAACTTCCCATGAACCCTTGCAGTAGTCTTGTCACCCCGAAGTGACTTCCCTTTGCGCAAGTCGCTCCCCGAGGAGCTTTAACTCTTGTCAGTGTGGTGGCCACATTCCGGGAAGGCAGCAGCGCATTCTCTTCGAGAGGGTTTAGTGTCCTTAGGAACTTGGAGGGGTTTGCATTGGGTTTTGTAGCGCTGGGGAGTGTTTAGGGTTTCGGGTGCATGTAGGGTTTAGGGTTTTCGGTGTTTAGGATTTAAGGTTTGGTTCTGGGGCTGTTTGGGTTTAAGCATTTTGGGGTTCAGGATTTCGGGCATGCAGAGCAGCACGACATAACGGCGGGTGCTGCCTGCAAGACCATGACAATGGTTGTCTTATTTTGCCCTTTTGGGGTGGAAATGTCTTGAAGTTAATGAAAAGGCAATGGAATGAGGGATTCACCTTTGGACCTTGAGCCGTTTCATGTTCATGAAGGGCATCTGTGCTTACAGCTTGGGCTTTCGAGCAAATGCCACCTTGCTTTTAAACCTGCTTCTGCATCTAGGGACAACATACACCTCGGTAGCATTGAATTCTGCAGCAAGGAAGCCTTCAATTTTATGCTGCTCAAAAATTCAATTATCCGGATACATCAAAATTGAGCTCTAAGCCAGAAACCCCTAACTCTAAACCCCAGACCCATGCAAATCCCCTCGGCTTTAAGTCCCTCTACTTGGAGGTTCATGGGTAGTTTTCAGTGGGGTTGTATGTAGGGTAACTATACTTATAACCCAGGTTATAACCCATATTAGGGGACTTACAACCCCACTTATAACTACCCATGAACCTCCAAGTAGGCCCTAAACCCTATACCCTTATAGAATCCCTATAGATCCCTTTAAAGGGACCCTTAAAGGAACCCTTATAACTACCCATGAACCTCCAAGTAGGCCCTAAACCCTATACCCTTATAGAATCCCTATAGATCCCTTTAAAGGGACCCTTAAAGGAACCCTTATAACTACCCATGAACCTCCAAGTACCCTTCCCCATTGGATCTCATGCTACAGGGTGGAGTGGCCCGCACGGTGGCGCAACTTTAACGGCTCCACACTGCTGGACACGTCTGCCATGTCTTGTTTGTGGTGTAGCCTTCAAGACTGGTTTATATTGTTGGGTTTTGGATTTTAAGCTTTTATGGTTTAGGGTTTGGGGTTTAGGGGTTTAAGTTTAAGGGTTTTGCGTGAGTGCGTGGGAGGGTGTGTGTGTGTGTCTTTCTGTGTGTGTGTGTGTGCTCGATCCTGGTGTTGTGACTCTGCTGCGGCCAGAAAATTGAAACAAACACAGGTCGCCTGAAGATTGTGAAGTAACCTATCCTGGAAACATGAGAGCCCTCCACCACAAGCACTGAGGCAAACCCTGGCAGTTCCAGTCGCGTAGCGATACTGGCTGAGAGATTCAGACCTTTCTTCCTCGGAAGGAAATGGCGGCTGCTGCGCCGCGGCCAGGAGGAGGAGGAGGAGCTTTGTGTCATGTTGTTCTCCATACAACATCCAGAACGCACTGGGTTATCGTATTTGATTTCAGAGTTCGCGACTGGGTAGATGTGACAGTGTACAAGCCCGGCATGAATATACTGTTTCGATGTCACAAACAGCGTTAATGGGCATTCGGATTTTGGTCTGTTCCTTCCTTGTTATCCTGCATGTCCCAAACCCTGCAATTCAATCCCTACCCTAAGCGCTTACCCGGACTGGATGACAGGGCGCTTGCCACCGACGCCACGCTGCCACTGCCAGGCTCACTGGACTAACAGTGACCTGGTTCGCTTTGGGTGGTTGTAGCTCGGGGTCCACGGTTTTTTGTTGGTTAATCTGCTGCGATGTCTTATCATATTTCAGCAGGCTGCACGTGGTGGAAGCGGGCGTTTGAAGCTTGCTGAGGCGGTGGTTCGATGTTTGTTACTTTGGTTTGTTGGTCACTTTCCACATCCTCACGGTAACACCTTTGCAACAGCAGGAACCGCCGGAACCGCAGAAAAGAACAAATTTGGCTCATGACCTCTCTGTGCCTTCGTGCGAAACAGGGAACCACACAATAGAATCTCGAAGGTGCACAGTGTACAAGCCTGAATAATTGAGCAATGCCATTTCTTATTCTTCCTTCATACTTACGGGGTCCTTGGAATAACGATCCAAAGATGGTGGTCTGAATGACTAGCAATAATATCTTTTTGTTGTCCTTTTCGACAACATTTTTGTTCCAAGATGCTATTGTAAATATAAAGGCCCCCATAGTAGCCGCCATCCCACATACTAAGTGCTACAGCTTGCCTTGTGTCGGGCTTAGGATCTAACGAGGCTGATCATGTGGGAAATGAGGTTTCCATGACCTGGATTTCAGCTGTTGCGGTTTCGTGCTTGCTAGGTTCACGTTTCGGCGTAGGGCGTAGTGCAGGATGTGGGCAGCACATCTGGAGTGACCACACTGCATGTGCTGTGTAATGTACCTCCAAGCCTTCCGGGTCGAAGTACATAGTCAGTTTAAATCTTGGGGTTCTTCTGGTTGGCTCTTAGGACCTTAACTTTTTGGGATTTCTGTATGAACTATAATAAGGATGCTAAAAAATCTAAATTTTAGGAGGGGTTCAGAAGTCCTCCAAGTAAACATTGACAACAATAATAACAGTAAAAACAATACTAACGTTAATACCACTAATCACAACAATAACAATAACAACCGCAAGCAACGATAATTGCAATATTAGCAATGTTAGCAATAATTATAATAGCAACAATTGAGCCAATGCTAACAATACGAGCAATCATGACAACAATATTACGAGCAATAATAACAACAACACCAATAACATTAATAACAACAGCAACTGTATTAATTGTTACAATAATGCTAATAACAGTATTAGTAACAGTGAAATAATAATACCAAAATATTGCTAATACTAATAATAATGACAGTAATAACGATACCAATAATAACAACAATCATAAAAATGATAAGAATAATCATGACCATAGCAATAATAACAATGGTAATCATCATAACATTAATTCCAGTAAAAATGACGATCATCACCTTCCCCGTCAAACACTTCACAATAGGGTGCTACCCTAAGGCCGAACATGTCTTCAACTTTTCCTGCAGTACTGCTTATGACAGAATTGCAGTAGGATTACGGCATCTGCTTTGTCGGTGGACCTTAGGCAGCACCTTCAAGCGCAACAACCGCATCCGTCTTTGCGAGCTTTCCCGGCAGTTTCCGTGCCTCGGCTGTATAGTGAATGATTCTTCGTAGTAAGATTTCTGGATGCTTTTCCTACCGTTTCTTCCAGTCTGTGGTTGTCATTTTTGTTCTTGTTATCCGACAAATCTCACGATTACTGCCACGGTGCTGCTACTATACTACTTAGTAGTGGTAGTAGTAGTAGTAGTCGTAGTAGTAGTAGCAGTAGCAGTAGTAGCAGTAGTAGTAGTAGTAGTAGTAGCAGCAGTAGTAGTAGTAGTAGTAGTAGTAGTAGTAGTAGTAGTTAGTAGTAGTAGTAGTAGTAGGAGGAGCAGTGGTAGCAGTAGTAGCAGCAGCAGCAACAACAGCAGCAGTAGCAGCACTGCCACAACCGCTATTCCTGACTGCCGCTGAGATGCGGCTATGGCGAGGGCTGCTTGACCATGACCACCTTTACCACTGCCACTACTTCTACGGCTACTCTTCTGCCGCAGCTGCTGTTATTACTACGACAGCGACCGCTGCCCCGGTACTAAAAAGTTTATCCATCGTCGTCGCCAGAAGAATCATTAAAAAGCACCACCACTGCAATCATCATCCTCGTCGCCGCCATATTATTCTTATCATCGTCGCCATCACTGCCAGTGTCGCCACCAGCCGGACCTACCATTGTAATCACATTCATATTCGTTTTTTCTCAGTATTGTCATTTTCGTCTTCTCGGTTTCCAGAAGCCTCCACCTGTCCAACAACATTCCGGGGAAGTCTTTTTGCACAGAGCCTCTCTGGTTCGTAGTATGGAATCATGCAAGGGTTGTCGTCCGAGTAGGATAGCGACATTAAGCCCTACAGTTCGTTAACGCCCCTGAAAACCTAAACCTTTGCTTCCATAAGCCTCCAAAGCAAACCCTTACACCCTAACTCCGAGTCTGAACCCGGTAAAACCCTACACGCAAACCCCAAGACCCGTTGAGCCCTACACCCCAAACCCAAAAACCCCTACACTAAACCCTAAACTCTTAACCCTACCTAGACCCCCCGACTACCCTCTATCATACCCCAAATTACCCACTATTAATGAGCATCAGGGCTCTATGAAAGGGCCCTTGCAGGGTCCTGGCAAACCCTAAACCCCTAAACCCTGTAACCCTAAACTCTTAACCCTAAACCCTAAACTCTAAACCCTAAACCCTGAACCTTGTAACCCTAAACCCTAAACCCTGTAGTCCTAAAGCCTGGGAGGCAGCTGATCGATGCAAAGCTCGCATACATCCCAGATTCGTACGATTCGCGACTGGGACTGGGACCCCGATCTTCAGAAATCTTGTTAAGGTTTAGGGTTTCGAGTTCAGGGTTTAGAGTTCCGGGTTTAGAGTTCAGGGTTTAGAGTTTCGGGTTTAGGGCTTAGGGTTTAGAGTTTCGGGTTTAGGGCTTAGAGTTTAGAGTTTAGGGTTTGGGGTTTAGGATTTAGTGCAGGTGTGTTTCTTGTAAACATGTTATTGAAATAAAGCAGGTTGCTGTAGGGTTTTGGGCCTAAATAATTACCTATGCTACTTTGGGTGTTCCTTATTGTAACTATAGTATAATATAGCCCAAAACCCTATTCTAATTATTGAGACCTCTATATTAGGGTTCGGGCTTTGATCTTTATAGTTCCGTTTTCAGGTTTGGGGTTTCCGGCAGCTCCACGGGAAGGTGTGGCGTTTCAGGTTTTCGGTTAAGTTTTAGGGTTTTAGGATTTAGGGTTTTAGGGTTTAGGGTTTCAGGATTTAGAGTCTAGGGTTTTAGGGTTTAGGGTTTAGGGTTTTAGGATTTTGGGGTTAAGGGTGTAAGGATTTAGGGTTTGGGGTTGTTAAAAAGTTCAGTAGTGAATCGAGTTGTGGGTCTTCTCGCAGTCATTGTTGCTGAAGGGCTTAGTCGTAGAGCTGGTAAGCTTTAACCTTTTGGGGCACGATAATCCCAGTAGAATCCCAAAGGTTAACCTTTAGTTCCCTTAGGGATACTGGACAGCTAAGAGGGTGTCGGATTTTCCTGAAACTCAGCCGCTCAGACCCTCAACCCTTCCCGGTCATGAGGCCGTACGGATTGGGGAGCCCAGACCAAAGCGAAGCTCCTCAACTCTTAACCCTAGTCCCCTCAAAGACTTCTTTACACCAGCTCGTCACGAAGCTGATCAATCCCAAAGTAAGAAGACCCTAGGCACTAATTCTTAAGCCCCTTCGCCTCCCAACACGGCTTTTCTGAAGCCGAAACGGGTGCTGAGGATCCGGCAGCGCTTGCTGGACTTGGGCTACGCCGCGGACCGGGGTTTCGGGGCGGTCGGGCTTTGGGGCTTTGGTTCATGGGCTTCAGAGTGAGGCTGACATCCTTCATCTCGTCTTTGTTCTTGCTTGCTCATGACCGTATATCTCTACATGTATATATATATATGTATGTATGTGCTGGTGCTGTAATTGTGCGTGCATATGTGCATGCATATACTTGGCGAGGGGCAGGAGCATCGTAAATGCGGTGTCTCTTCGGGAAGCCAGGGAGGTGAATCTTGAAGCGAGCTTGGGCAGTACCTTTTCGGTTGCAAGCTACATGAGCGAGCTCCGATGTCAGCTCGAGGTTCAAGGTTTGAAGCCCAGTCGGGACTGCACACCATAAACCCTAAACCCTAAACCCTAAACCCTGTAACCCTAAACCCTAAACCCTGTAACCCTAAACCCTAAACCCTGTAACCCTAAACCCTAAACCCGAAACCAGAGGTGGTAATTAACTCCATTGTGAGGAAGCCTGGGGCCATGGAGTCCCTGGGGCCATGGAGTCCCTTAGTACACAGCAAGTGTGGTGAGGAAGCTTGGGGCTATTGAGCTCCCGGGTGAGCACGTGCTCCTGGGTAGTGATCTCAAACCCTGCCGCTGAATCTTTGTGCTGAGATCTCTTCGGCTTCGCAACTGAATCAGAATTGCACTCATGGAGGTGGTGGTCGTCGTCATCGTTGTTGTTGCTGTTGATGTTGCTGTTGCTGCTACTGCTGGTGCTGGGCGGTGGGGTGCGCCTGCAATGCTCCTACAGCAGTCGGATGGTTGTCGTTGTCGTGGCTGTGTTGCTGCATGTTTCTCATTCTAAGCCGTGCAAACCAGGCTTCTTCCTGTGCTTCCTGAGCGTGCAGAAGAGGAACCCTAAACCCTAAACCCTAGGTATCGGCTTTAAGGCTGCCGTTCTCATGCCGTGCAAACAAGGATTAAGAATGCATGCGGCCATGTTCCCGAAAGCCGAGCCCCAGCACGTCACATGTGACCCGTAGCCCGAAGCGCGCAGAGGTTTAGGGGTTTAGGGTTTAGGGTTTAGGATTCTGATTGCATAGGAAAGGGGGCGTGACTGCAACCTTTACGACCCACACCCCCCAAAGCCAAAACTCCAAAACCATGACCTGCTAAACCCGAAAGCCACAATGAGTCGGAGTCGCGGAAAAACCTCAATCGCCTCAGTCCAGAAATCCGCAAGGGAGTTTCCAAAAATAGGGGACCCCAATACTGTACCCTAAATAGTGGGATCCTTATAATAAGGACCCCAACATACGGTACCCCTAATTTTCGGAAACTCCCATAACAGCTTGGATTCTGGAAGCATCGAAGAAGCCGGGAGGAATTCTCACAGAAGGCAGAGCAGACGAAGTACAAGTATCTCATATCCACAGACGCTGGGCGGTTCAGGGTCTAGGCTTTAGGTTGGCCGGTAGATGCTAGATAACCCTGAACTACAACCCTGCTATTGGCTTGCAGAGACGTTGAGTGATAGTTCTCCCAGGTCGATACATTTGTGTCAAGGGCAGCTTCCTCTGCGTGGAACCCAATAAATGGATCTCTGCCCAAGAATCTCAGAACCTCTGCAGATTGGACTTTTGGAGAACATTGCTCGACTCTTAAGTTTGATTCGGCTTGAAGACTTGGAGTTTAGGTGACGTGAGAACTCAGAGGTTTTCCCTAAACCCTAAACCCTAAACTCCCAAACCCTAAACCCTAAACCCCTAAACCCTAAACCCTAAAGTTGAGAGCTCTGAGGTTTTCATCGGGGTGGACATTGCGGTCGTTAGTGCTGCGGTGTAGAGCATTGGACTTCGGCATCTTCGGGATTTCGGGCTTTAGGGTTTAGGGTCTGGGGTTTAGGGTCTAGGGTCTAGAGTCTAGGGTTTAGGGTTTAGGGTTTGGGGTCTCGGGTTTAGGGTCTAGGGTTTAGGGTTTAGGGTTTAGGGTCTATGGTCTGGGGTTTAGGGTTTAGGGTCTATGGTTCGGGGTTTAGGGTTATAGGGCTTATATCCTGTGCACTTAGAACAAGACCCGCCCAAAGCCAGAGGCTTCCAGACGGAAACCCCTGCTCTCGAGACTATGGTGTCAGAGCCTTTCCGTGTTTTGCTTTACATTCGTGCCATATCCCGCCGCAGTATCGGGTAGTTAGAGTCAGAGAAACGCATGGTCGTTATTCTACAGGACTTGTTCTGATGACTCTGGACCCACACCAAAGTCTGAACCGGCTAATCCTCAAGCCAACACCCAAGGACGGCTCTACCATCGATGATACCCGGATCTACTGGATGCTCTCGACGGGATCCGTCGCCCGTGCCTCATGGGCTCCTTTTAAAACGAAACCCTAAACCCTAATCCAGGGGAGAGCATCTGGTGTTGAGGGTTCGGTTTTCGGGTCTGACGGGATCCTTCGGAAGACTTATGTTGCTCCAAAGGGATTGCACGACCGAAAGTGTTCGATTCATGCGCTGGGTGTTCTTAAGCCACCAAAAATAAGCCCTGTTTTCCGCATGGTTGGAAGCGTTCTGTGGGTATTGCCCTTTTGCATCCGGGACCCCCTGCTTGCACTCTCAGCCCTACAACCACAACTTGATATCAGTATCCGTACATACACTCTTGTTAAGCCGTTCCGGGCATATTTGCACGACGACATAAGTGCAGCGGTGCTGGATACACAAACATGTGTATACAAACTCTCAGACACACATACCTGCAGATAGATATGTGTATATATATATAGAGATAGATAGATAGATAGATAGAGATGTAAGGGTTTCTCGTTTGATCTAGTTCAGAATGTAGCCGTTCAATCTGCGCCACATATAGGCCCATAGGCATGCAGCATTTTGCCGTAGAGACCACCACCCCAGGCCTTGACCCCAGGCTCTGAAGCTTTGAAGCCCATTCCGGGAGCACTGCTATCGGCTGTTGTCGTGTCGCAGCTCCCCATTGAAACTTGGACTGTTATATATATATATATATATACACACATACGGTAGCATGGACCCCTCCGACAAGAAAGTGATTCCGAAACTCGCGCGAATTTTTTGATTCAGAGCTACTTCGCTAGTGACCTTAAACCCTATGAGGTCACCCTAGAAGCCTTACGAAACTCTGCAGCACAGTCAGGCCCTGATGCTTCAGGCCGCAAATACCACATTCTCAGGCGTGCTCGACAACCTATTTAAACCCCAAACCTAAACCAAAGCCCCACAATTCCACAATGCCGAAGTCTGAGCCCTCAAACCTAAACCGCTCAGCTCCCAGACCTGAGCCCTAACGGACACCCTAAACTCTGAAATCCGCACACCCTGATTTCTAAGCCCTCAGCGCAGCTCAGATCTTCAAGCAGATCACACCTCTGCTGCCTTATGGCATCCCAGGCTCACCGGCATTAGGACTTGGGGATTGGGTTTAGTTTATTATTGTTATTCGTAGTAGTAGTCGTAGTAGTAACGGTAGTACGGGGAAGAGGACCAGGAGGAGCGTGCATACGAGGACTTCGAAGCATTCTGCCCGGTTTAGAGTTTAGGGTTTAGGGTTTCCTTCTGCAAAACTGTTGGAAGGTTTGTTCAATATGTCATATGTGGAGTTCTCTAGATTCGGGTCCCTTCTAGAGCCCTGTTTATAAGGGTGCCGTGTTGGGACCTTAAACGGGCCCTCAACTAGAGAACTAACCCATATCTCGGCAACCCTACGACATGA
The DNA here is from genome assembly GCA_003297005.1 of Symbiodinium sp. clade A Y106. Lineage (NCBI taxonomy): Eukaryota > Dinophyceae > Suessiales > Symbiodiniaceae > Symbiodinium > Symbiodinium sp. clade A. The sequence goes on along the minus strand of BGNK01001072.1, from coordinate 67,566 downwards.
GTCCAAGGCCTATTATAATCACTCTTTAACAGGCGATGAGGACACAGTGCCCAAGAACGACATGTGCAGCACTGCAGAAGCTTCCTGAAGCCCGCATGAGAAGTGTCATGAAGCTCGGTGCTAGTCATCCCTTCATCCCAGCCCCCTAATATTGAAAACGGTTTAGGGGTTTGGGTTAGTCCCAGTCACATCCCTAGCCCGAAACTTGAGCCCCACCTACAGCCGAAACTTTGAACCCTAATCTAAACCCTAAGCTCTGCTGCAGAGGCCTGGTGCCCTGGCAGCACTTCGTCCCTATTCGGGAAGATATGAGCCTCTCGGATCAGAACGCACCTGGCAGCATCGGACAAGTTGATCCCTTACGGGAACTTTTAAAGGAACCCTTACACGAACCCTAAACCCTAAACCCTTAAACCCCTACGGATCCCTCAACGGTTCCTTCAAGGCTTCCTTTCAGGCATCGATGAGGCTGCATAGCGTTGCTTCAAGGGGGGTCCCATAGAGGATCCTTTGGTAGTATATATGGGGGCCCAGTCAGGGGATCTGCTTTTCAGATCCTCCCGGGAGGCTGGGAAGCGAAGCAGAGGGTTTTGAGGGTAGTACTTGGAGGTTCATGGTTAGTTATAAGTGGGGTTTTAAGTCCGCTAATATGGGTTATAAGTATAGTTACCCTACTTATAACCCTATCTATAACTACCCGTGAACCTTCAAGTAAGGCTTTGGGTTTGAGGGTTTGAAGGTCTTCGGGATTTCGATATTTAGAAGTTTAGCATTTTGAGGCTATAGGGCTTTAGGGCATTTTGGGGTCTAGGGTTCATGTTTTTCGGGCTTTACGACTATAAATTTCAGGGTTTAGGGTTTGGGGATTTAGTGTTGAATGAGGGTTCTGTTAGCTGAAGCAGCTTCGAGGAATAAAGAATTTGTCACAACTGCCTCCATAAGTAGACTTGTCATTCCGCACCCTGAAATCCTAGTCTAATTGTCATATTTTGGCACCCAAATCGATACCCCCCTGCAGCAAAAGGGCAATCATCACTCACAGAAGGCAGAAAGACAGACTAATTGACAGATTCCCACACCCCAAACACTCGACCCTAGATCCCGAGCCCCCGCTGCAGCCTTTTCAATTTCACAGAGGCATGTCCGCAAGACCCAGAAAAAAGAACACCAACTCCACACGGGTTTCGTAATAAGGAGATCTGAGCGGGGTTTCAACCTTTTGGCAGCATCTGTATGCTACGTGATCCGTGTTATGGCTTATGGCTTAGTTGAACGACTTCTTTCAACGTTGGCATCTATCATAATCTGGTGGATGGATTGTCTAGCACACCACGCCACGAAAAGAACACCATCGTGTGTAGCTGTTGGTAGAAGAAGGCCATATGCACGGGAAGACCCCATTAGACTGAGTGCGGCATCTTTTTAGCTAGAATCGGGATGCTGCCTCCAGTCTTACGATTGTAACAAAGCTTTGGAGTTTTTGGGTTTGCAGCTTAGGGGTGTCATAAACCCTAAACCCGAAAACCATCTGGAACCTAAGCCTAATCCTAAAACCTTAAACCCTAAACCACCATACTCTAAACCCCTAAACCCCTTAAGCCCGAAGCTCCTAAACCCTAAACTCCTAAACCCCAAACTCCTAACCCCTAAACCCTAAATAGTCTTTGAGCCTCTTAGCTCAGGCGACTTGGTGGAGAAGATCCGCTTCGCTCAGGACTGGTTCTTCATGCGCCAGGTTTTGAGATTCGGCGGCTTAGAGTTCCGGGTTTGGGTCTTAAGAGTCGGGGGTCCAGAGACTATAATAGGGTTTAGGGGTTTAGGGTTTAGGGTTTAGGGTTGTTTAGGTTTTAAGAGTTGGCGGTTTAGGGTTTAGGATTCGGGGTGTATGTCCTTCCCAAGGCTTGCGCATTCCACCTAAGCCTTACACGTAAACTCCAAACTTTAGACGGAATTCATCCCCGTTCCCAAACTTGCAGGGTTCCTATGTTTTTGGTTTGGCTTCCTTGAAAAGGTAGGTTCTAGGGGATTAATGTCAGCAGTCGGCGAGGAGAACGATGACTCCATGAAGCAAATCGCTCTGCGAGCGCTTTGATCTGCAATTGTCCTCGTGGTGCTAAGGGTTTGGGCCTCCGGTTTGGGGCCATTAGGCTTAAGACCTTTGGGGGTAATGCAGGGGCCGTAATAATTAGAGTAGCGTCTGGGGGTATATTATACTACAATTGTACAAACCCCATTCTAATGGTTTTAGCTGTTTCTACAACGAAGAGGCTTGAAACATCAGTAGTTAACTAGATGGGCTATATTAGACCACACTCCAGATTCCTATGCCATCTCTTTTTCAGGCTGCTGTGTTGCATCGAAGCCTTGCTCTTATGATCAAGGCAACTTTATGAGGTAACATGCAAAATGGCCAAAGACACCAAGATAGGGCCGGACGTTGGTTCCATGCGCTAGGGCCGCTAGGGCCAGGGTAAAGCCTAAAAACAGCACATCCCCGACCCTAAACCCTAAATGCTGAACTCTAAATGCAAATCTTTATGGTTCGGGCATGTATTCATCATCACAGTGAACCGAATTGGGTTTGGACGAGGCATCTCCATATCAACAGCACACTTTCGCAGCACGCTCAGCAAGACCACCACCACCGATCACCGCTGGCCACCGCCATTCACCACCGGTCTCCTGCATTCGCCACCGTCGCCTCGCTACCGCCGCCACACCCCACAGCATCAACACTTTAACCCAAACACTCCCATCAAAGATATGCATCCATCAGCACATCCCGCCCTTTACATCCGTCGCGCCAGCAAGTCCAAGAAATATGGCGGCCTTAACATATACAATTGGGCTCCTGCTACTGCTACTGCTACTGCGACTGCGACTGCGACTGCGACTGCTACTACTACTACTACCACCACTACCACTACCACTACCACTACCACTACCACGACCACGACCACTACCACTACCACTACCACTACCACTACCTGCTACTACAACTGCTGCTGCTGCTACTACTACTACTATTACTACTACTACTACTAGTGCAAATAATAGCAATAGTAAGAAGAATAATATGGGCATCGTTATTGCTACTGTTCAAGATGTATATTCAGAATAGTAATATTGACGGCGACAACAAAAGGACCTCCACACTGGACCCTGACAGTGCCGAGGCCCAGCACTTCGCGAAGAATTTCTTCACGGAGGCCCTGGGAGAAAGCTTCGTTTAGTCTTTAAGGTATAGGTTTTGGGTTTTCGGATTTAGGGTTTCGGGTTTAGGCTGGCGCTTGGGGTCTAGCTTGTAAGTGTTTTTACAGTATAGGGGCACGAACAATTGCGGCTTGAAAACCTTAAGATTATAGGGGTTGAGAGTGGTTTTTTGTAGGACCGGCTGTTGTGTCCCAACTAACCGGAAACTTGCTGCACACACTCACCCTACCACTGTACTGTTCGGTTCCGGTTCTTTCCTGGGGCCTCTTCCAGGCATCAGCCCAAATAGTACCGCCAACATCTTGGAAATAAGCCACCAGCACCACAACAACGACGACTACTAATTACTACGACTAGTACTAGTACTTGTACTAGCACGACGACCACGACGACCACGACTACTACTGCTGCTGCTGCAACTACTCCGACGACGACTACTACTACTACTACTACTACTACTACTACTACTACTACTACTAGCACTACTACTACTACTACTACGACCACTACTACTACTGCTACTACTACTACTACTACTACTACTACTAGCACTACTACTACTACTACTACTACTACGACGACTACGACTACTACGACTTGTACGACTTCTACGACTACTACTACGACTACTACGACTACTACGACGACGACTACTACTATTACTACGACTACTACGACTACTACGACTACTACGACTACTACGACTACTACGACTACTACGACTACTACTACCACCACCACCACCAGCACATTTCTACCTCCTGCTGCTGCTACTGTTGGAAAGCTAGTACATAGTTAGGATGGATCTTGAAGGTCCTTGCGCGATGGCTCAGGGCCATGCGGTACTTGACAGGAATCACACAGATAGATCCTGCATGGCTTACTTGAGTTTTTCGAAAGCCAATGATGTCTTACGGTTGATGGACAAAATCCTGCATGACCCATTATAAGGAATATACCATAATTCCCATAGTTTAGGGTCCTTAGGGTCATGCAGGATTTTGTCCATCAGCCGTATCACCTCACTTCGATGCAATTCGCCATGTCAGACACTTGAGCTAAGAGGTCGCGTAGCGCCTTTCGGTGTTCAGTGTGCTCTTCCGCATGGGTGCGACTGTGGCAAGGCAAAGGGATTGGCTGCTCTTTGGCCCAGTCACTCGGATTCTGGTCATCAACCCAGCATGCGACTTCTTTGTCGCTTAGTGGCCCAAAATCCAACTTTTCAACTTTTGGGGCTCTTATAAGGTAGTCTTATTGGCAAGTTGAACTTTTTGCCCCATAGGTATTTGGGAAGTAAGGTGGAGCTTGAGAAGTCTCCCTCCCAGCGATTGGTTCGCATTCTTCAGAAGGAGTGTGCGCCAAGCATGTCGCCGGCCTGCCTTCGGCAGCAGGGAAGACCATCATCCGAGAATGTGGGGGCTTTCCTAAATGTGGGGGGCTTTCCTAAACTTTTTGTACCACTTCGGGTTGAGTTTGAGGATTTCGGGATTTTGAGCTCTAGGGTGTTAGTGCAGCTCGGGGAGAACGCCCGTCAGGTGAAATCTCTGGAGAAGGCCGTGGTCACTGGCATAAATGGTGGGCACGTCCACGTCGCCTCCACGGATTGTCCTCCGTGGCGTCCGCTCTTTCAGACGTATTACCTGGATGTTGATGCCCTGGTTCTAATGCTCGACATCAGCGCTGACCGAACACCATCGGAGCCTGTGAAGTTTGAAAGTGCGATCGCCCAAGATGTCGAGGGTGTTAGGAACTTCCTCAACAAGTTCGACGACTGGGAAACCTGCCCACTTCTTATATTGTGCCATGCGACAGGCATAGAGTCTGGATCCTTCGATGCAGAGCGCATCCAGGGTGAGATCGGCAAGTGCGAGTTGCGACATCTACCGAATCGAGACTGGGTCTTTCTTATGATTCTGCAGTTCAGTTACCACATTTTTGGCATTTGACAAGAGTTGCGCTTTTGTTGTTAAGGTATCGGACGCTGACTCGAAAGCGAGCCCCCAAACAAATTTTATTGCACGTGGTATCGTGCTTTCCTTGTTCTGGTATCTTAGATTGGGAAAAAGAACCTTAAACCCTAAGCCCAAAACCCCAAAACCCTCGACCATGAACCGTAAACCCTGCAGCCCAACACCCTAGGCTCTAAACATCCCTAAACCCTAAACCAAAACCCCTAGACCATAAACCCTAAACCCCTAAACCCTAAACCCCAATTAAACCTTATACCGTAAACTTTAATTAAACCCTAAACCTCAAACCCCACAACCCAAGGAGTGCGCCACTTTCCTTGGAGCTCCCCGTCTCTCGTATCAGAGCTGCGAGAGGATCTGGCATGGCTGGTCACTGCTAAGGAGTCCATGAAAAGGAGATGATGAAGCCGGAAGTTCGACCTGCATCAACGTTCAGATTATTAACGCACGGTTGGGGGTTTATGGTTTAGGGGGTTGAAGGTGAAAAGGGTATGGGTGTTGCAGCACAGTCAAACCTTGGAAGCGCCGTTGCCTCTTCTGACTGGGGTACAAGCAGCCATACGGTTGGTGATATAAATCCTGCACTACCCCCGATGATTCCCATAGTCTAGGGTCATTAAGGTAATGCAGGTTTATATCATCAAACCGTAGTGTGCTTGGACGGCCTCCTTGGCCTGCCAGCCCTGTATCCGCTGAGCTGCTCGTCGAGCTTCTGCGACACTTGATCCGGCCGAAGGTGCAAAAGACCTCCATGCTTGGGGGTCCATAAACCCTATACAACCTAAACTCTTTTCGGTGTGGGAGTGCTCGCAGCTTTTAGCTGTTTTTGGGTTGAGGTTTAGGTCTTGGATTTAGGGTTTGTGGTGTTTGGTTTTGCATACTTCCCGTAAGATGGTGCCAGAGTCGTACATGCATGGAAGCTTCAGATCCTGAGATGCTCCAACCTTGCATGACTGAACAGGGCAGGCCTTGCAGTGTGCGTTGTTCTTGAACTCCCGATCCTCAGCCCTAGAGCAGGGAGTTTCCGAAAATAGGGGACCCCACTATAGTACCCTACATAGTAGGATCCTTATTACAAGGACCCCCAAATTAGGTACCCCTAATTTTCGGAAACTCCCAGCATGTAAAGCTTGTGCTGACAAGCTTGGGTGGCATCCCTGAACTCCAAGCCTTCACATAGATATGGGAGTTTCCGAAAATAGGGGATACCTTATTTTGGGGTCCTTATAAGAAGGATCCTACTATTTAGGGTACTATATGAGGGTCCCCTATTTTCGGAAACTCCCACATAGATATCCTCAGAGTCGTTTTGAAGCAGGAGTTCAAAGACAAAACTAAGTCTCATCCTTGTCGGTGTCCCCCAGTCATATATGTAGAGGTCTGAATACTGTATGTCCTTATCGTCCCTACTAATATATGTATATGCTATATATATATATGTATATTCAGAGTTATATATCACTACATATATATATATATATATGTATAATCGGCCGTACAGTATCTCTATATACTCTAATTTAGGTCCCTTAGGACGTTGAGTTCAGGGCTTGAAACGGAAAGCAAGAAAGCATCAGGGTTTGCTTACAATCGCATGTGTGTGATTCTTGTTTAGGGTTTAGGGTTTCAGGGTTTAGGGTTTAAGGGTTTAGGGTCTACATTGCGTTCAGTGCAGGGATGCCGAAGTTATATGTCCCTTAATATGGGTTATAGCTATAGTTACCCTACTTACAACCCTACTTATAACTACCCATGAACCTAACCCCTGAAGAGACTTGTATTTGAGAGTTTCCGAAAATTAGGGGGTACCTTATTTTGGTGTCCTTACAATAAGGATCCTACTATTTAGGGTACTATATTTGGGTCCCCTATTTTCGGAAACCCCCATTTGGGGTCTTGAAAGGACTTGGGGCTTTAAAGGCTGGGCTCTTTGGGCTTAGGCCCTGAGCCCAGAATCTTCAGACCCGGAGCACTGATTCGTGCCGTATCCCCAAACCCTAACTTGGAGGTTCACCCAGAGAGCCCCATACCCCCCCTAATTAAGGAATACCTAGGGCTCCTTTAAGGCTTCCTTTAAGGGATGTATAGGGTTTAGGGTTTAGGGGATTCTAATACCCCTTAATTAAGGAATATGGCTTAAATCATAACATGAAGCCCCTCGCGATTTAAGGTATATTCCTTAACCCTAAACCCTAAACCCTATAGATCCCTTAAAGGAACCCTAGGTCCTACATATTCCTATATTCTTACTTAAGGGGGATGTGGCTCTGTGGCTCTCTGGGCATGGGTAGTTACAGTGGGCCCAAACGTCCCATACGGTTGATGGACAAAATCCTGCATGACCCTAAGGACCCTAAACTATGGGAATTATGGTATATTCCTTATTATGGGTCATGCAGGATTTTGTCCATCAGCCGTAGTATATGGGTTATAAGTATAGTTACCCTACTTGCATCCCTACTTATAACTACCCTAAAGCCTAAACCTTATAGAACCTTTTAAGGAGCCCTAAACCCTTACGTCCCTACTTATAACTACCCATGAGCCTCCAAGGAGACCTTGAAGCAGCAAACACAAAAACCAAAAATCCCCGGTGCTTCAGTGGTAGACCCACAGAGCCCAATACCCCTTAATTAAGGAATATACCTTAAATCATTAGGGGCTTCATATTATGATTTAAGCTATATTCCTTAATTAAGGGGTATTGGGCTTTCTGGGGAAGGTCTTCTCCGAGGAGAATTTAGGGTTGAGATTTATATCATCAGAGTCCTAGGGTTCGGGCTTAGGGTTTAGGGTTTAGGGTTTGGGGGGCACGTTGTAGAGTTTTTGTGTTTTCTGGTTGCATTCAGTTACAGGTTTCAGAACTAGCAGGGGCATTGCCCCTGTTCATGCAGGCTCTCGATCAAGAAGACATTCTGTTACCGAAATGGGTAATGCTCTAAAGTATTTAGGATCCCTTTGAGGGTGCTTTTACGAGTGTGCCGTACTCTTTTGGTGACCTAAGGCGGGATGCTAATTTAGAGAACCACCCAAATCCTGATAATGCAGCCCCGAGGCCCAAGTATCCTGAAATCTGAGGCGTCTATCTTTATGCTCGAAGGCTTACAATGCCTAGATGCTAAAACCCTAACCCTAAACCCTAAACCCTAACCCTAAACCCTAAACCCTAACCCTAAACTCTAACCCCTCATGTCCGCAGCTGCAAAAGAGGTCCGGATATACAACAGCCAAATGTCTTCCCTACCCCGAACCAGGAGCAGATACTGCACTACATCTACAGGGTGATCCAAGCGCAGCCTGCCAGCAGAAGGTTTCAGCAGAGTTTTGGTGGAGGGGAACAAGACCAATCGTTATTCAGTGTATACTACACTATGCCGGCATATGGACTGGAAGGGGATGTCAGTCTGCCATAGTCACATCAAGTCTATGCGCGAGCTAGACAGGGCATGCTATGTCTATGCTTGCAGTGACTATGTGGGTCATGGCTGGCCCCGGTGTCTGCTTCAAATGACTGCTGACCTGTGTAGACATGTCATCTTGGTCCAGTCGTAGCTTTCTATTGTTTCGATTGCGATGATGATGATTGTGACGACGAAGACGATGATGACGATAACGAGGATGATGAGGATGATGACGGTGATGACGATGACGATGATGGTGATGATGATGATGTTGTCGACGAGGATCATAATGGTGGCGATGACGGTGATGACGGTGTTGATGCTGATGCTGATGGTTCCGGTGATGATGCTGATGGTGGTGATGATGACGGTGCCAATCATGTGCATGACGCATCTTGAGAAGAAGGCGATGGTGGCAATGATGATCAACCCCACCCTCGTGACAACACTCGGCGTGATCTGGGGACCTCGAGTTTAAGGTCACGCGGCATCCGAGTTGGATGCACAAGCATAGCTCAAAGCAAAAACAGATGCTCAGATGTTCAGGTACCACGGGCTCTTCGACGACTGATACGGCCATCAACGTTGCGCTACGAGCTTTCCAGGCGTTTGGTGCATGGCTTGAGGGCTTTAGGATTCGCACTTTTCGTGCTTGCAGGGTGTGGGCAGTTGTGCTTAGAAATTGAGATGAAAGGCTTTAAGGGTTCCATACCAGGCATTCTTTCTGGGTGCTAATGTTCGCTTCATATTAAGACCCCCCCCCNTGCGTGTGTGCGGGGGTGGTGCATGTGGTGTACAAATGGGTAATAAAAGGTTAAAGGGCTCCATCACAGGCCTTCTTTTTGGGTGTTTATTGTTCCCTTATATAAACACCCCCCCCCCCCCACCACCACCAAGGATGTGAGCCCCAGCCTCCGTAGTCCGGCATCCAGCATCAGAGCCATTTATCAGTGTCATGAGTCTAGCTTAGTGCTTCTGCAGTGTTCGCGGATTTGCTGGGGTAGACTGCTTGAGATGATTCCACGCATCACTCGTGGCTTCTATCGTCAAGCTGAAAAGCTCGTGTGTGCAGTACGACTTCCAAGCCTAAGACTAGATGTGTGCAAAGACCTTTAGATCTGAGCCTCCGCAGTCTCCGGTAGACAATACCTGCGGGCTTCTTCTTTGTAGTGTAGGATCCAGAGCAATGAAGCAATTTACACTGCGGAAGTTCTTTGACCCGCAGCGATCAAGAACAGGGGAGGCCGGCCAGCTGGCACCACGGGCCGCAAGCTTCAAGAGTACTTGCCGATAGCGACGAAGCACGAAATCTGCATAGAGATGGAGAAAGTTCGGCCAGAGTTTACTTCAGACTTTGAGTTTTCACAGCCCTGCAGAAAAAGTGCAGTATTTCAGCATGCTATGTGGGGGTACATTGAGTAGACCTATATAGGGACTATACAGGAATGCTATTATGTTGCGGTTCTGCCAGTGCTCGGTGGTTGGCTTGATGTTGCGAGTAGGACTGGGGCTTAAAGTTATTATAAGACGCAGTGGGAAGCAGTAGGAATCGTGCCAGTGATGTTCAGGTGGTGGAAGCTATATGTGTTGAATGCCTTTCGGCAGCCATCCGTACTGGCATTTGTGCTTTTGGCATTTTGCAGCTCCAAGCCGTGCCAGCAGCCGAATATCAAGATGCCAAATCCCACGGAACAAGCTGATGCATCTTCGATTCGGCCCAAGCCCTAAGCCCCCGACGCCCTATAGACCGTATAACCCAAATCCCAAGCCCAAACCCTAAATAGCACAAAACCCAAAGCACTAAAACGCCAGCCATCGCCAGGCATAGCGACCAGAGCACGAAGAGGAGAACGCCAGGAGGCACCGGACAAGGTCGTCGGATGGAGGTCCTTCTGCAGGACAGCTGTTAGGTTTTAGGGTTTAGGGTTTAGGGTTTAGGTTTCAGGGTTAAGGCATGGGATTTAGGATTTGGAGCTTTGGGTTAAGGGTTGTGGGGTTACGATATAGTAGGTTAGAATTGGGTTTAGGGTTTCGGGCTTGGGGTTTTAAGGTTTTGAGGCTTGCTGGGTTCTGGGCTTAATGAGGGCTTGGCTAAACCCTAGGCCCTAAACCCTCAACCCCAAACCTAAACCGTCGACCCTAAATCTTAAACCCTCAACCCTACACCCTGAACCCTAAACCCGGTTGGGGGTTTGGGGTCTCGAGCCCCGGGCTTTGGGCTTTATTCGTTTTCGGACTAAACCCCCGAGGGTTTGAGGTTTCGTTTCTGCGGTCAAAACATGCTGATTAGGGTTTAGGGATTAGGGATTGGGGTTTAGGGATTAGGGTTTGGGAATGTTGAGAGATTAGAGTTTAGGGATTAAGGAGTAGGGTTTAGGAATTAAAGTTCAGGGAGTACGGAAAAGGTTTTAGAGATGAGTGTTTAGGGACTAGGGTCTACCTTAAACCACCATAGCCTACTTTTTGTAGGTTCTTATGACCAACCCAAGTACAGAGTTTGTAGGGACCCTCCAAAAAAGGTAGAGTTTGGTAGCTTCAGGTAGGGTTTCGGGTTTAGGGTTTACTTGAACGGTAGCTAGTTCGACCAGGGCAGAACCCAAGATGTGTGACCTAGCAAGCCTCAGAATTTGCGTTTCTGGCCCAGCAAAGCGATGAGGGTTGGGGTGGCAGATTTCGCGTTTCGGGTGCAGGGCTGGGAACCCTGCGTGTACCAAATAGTTAGGCTGGAGTTGAAGGTGGGAAATCTGCAGGCCCCATCACCAGCCGTACTAAACCCAAATGCTGCACCTTAAACCCTGAAAGACTGCCCGGAAAACCTCAAGCCCTGGGCTGCTACTCTTGGCTGCTAAATCCCAAAGTCTTACGTCTTTAAAATGGCTTGAGTTTAGGCCATAGGATTTAGGAACTCTTAGGTTCCTCAAATCCTGGAGGAGCATTGCCTTTGAGATCCACCTCATGCTGTCGGAATCTGAGATTGAGGTGTCCGCCGATCCCGGGGCGCGCCGTGGGAGCGAAGCCCTGAACTGCCCAGGGAGCCCAATAGGTCTAGGCTTTAGGGTTTAGGGGTTTGGGGTCTAGGGTGTAGGGCTTAGGGGTTTAGGGTTCAGAAAAAATTTCGGGGATTCAAGAGTTGGTGAGTTGGTAATCGTATTCTGCAGGGTTTCTCAGTAGAGCCCTTCCGCGTACCCATGCGTGCCTGCAACCAAATAAACCCCAAACCTCAGACTCCAAACCCAGCCTTCAGGTTAGGGTTTGGGGTTTAGGTTTAGGGTTTAGGGTTTTTAGGCTGGGGTTTAGGGTCTATATAGTCTATATAGGGTTATTTGAACCTCCCATATTCCGAGGAGCATTCCTCCAAGAGTGGTCTTGCAGGAGTACGATAGAAGCGTGACATTGGATATTTGCCAAAATTTTGTTTTTGGTCCAAGGTTTTTTATTCAAACCAAAATATTATAATGTCCCCCGAACCCCTATTCTAATCATGAAGGCCCGGGTGGTATGCCTAATCTTCCTCAATTCAGGCAGTATGCCCTAAACCCTGCGATGGAGTCTTTCCAAATTTATTGGCTGGTGGGCTCCCCGGGTTCTCAGACGCCTTCAGAAGAGAAAGAGTTTGGACATGGCTGCATGGGTGTAGGTTTTGGCGCTCAGCATCTTAGTAGCAGAGTAGATAACCTTCAACCTTTTCGGTGTACCATAATCCCTATATAACCCCAATGGTTAACCTTTAGTTTCCCTAGGATACTGGACAATCAAGATTCCATTTGGGTAGTTGTCAAAATTAAGGTGCCTTTTTGGGCACCCTAAATAATAGGTGCCGTATTATAATAGGGACCCAAAAAGGGACCCTAAACCCTAAACCCTAGGACCCAAAAAGGGACCCTAAACCCTAAACCCAAGGACCCGAAAAGGGACCCTAAACCCTAAACCCTAAACCCTAGGACCCAAAAAGGGACCCTAAACCCTAAACCCTAGGACCCAAAAAGGGACCCTAAACCCTAAACCCTAAACCCTAGGACCCAAAAAGGGACCCTAAAGCCTAAACCCTAGGACCCAAAAAGGGACCATAATTTTGACAACGACCCCTTTAGCCATGTGTCAACTGCGGCCCCCTGGAGAAGATCCTAAATCCGAGAGCCTCGACCCTACAACATAAGTTAGCGTTTAGGGTTTAGGGTTTTAGGGTTTGGGGTTTTAGGGTTTCGGGTTTAGGGCTTTAGGGTTTGGAGTTTTAGGGCTTTAGGGTTTTAGGGTTTGGGGTTTTAGGGAATAGGGTTTAGGGAACATAAGCCATAAGCCTTCTCCTGTTGGAAATGTGTCTAGGGATGCCCACGTCACCAAGTCCCAAGTACATTCCGTATATCTTCCCGGCCCCTGCATAAGGACGTTAATGCAGAGCTCAGACAGGCAGGGTTTTGAGGTTTCGGTTTTGTGTTGTGGGTTGAGTGTGTGGGCCTTGTTTTACGAAGAGGGGGTTCAGAGATTCCGGTTCTACGAGTATACGAAGTACTGAGTACAGTGCAGGACCACAGACACGGATAATGTGAGATACAACTGCTAACAATTCAGGCCCCCTTGTTAAACATCCTTGCGGTGCCCCTTCGCGAACCCCTGAACTTTTATTTATACAACCCTCCTATGAAATATCATTGAGCTCGACGAGGCAATCATAGAAGCCTCACTTGCCAACACGAGCTGACTGTATCGTCGCGTGTGACCATAAACGATAGTTCGCATATCCTTTACTCTGATAGCTTCATACACTCGAAAACCCTGTTCAAACTACAGACATCAAGGCTTTGACCCCAAACCCCAAAACCCCTAACCCAAAACCCTCAACCCTAAAACCCTAAAACCCTAAACCCTAAATCCTTAACCCCAAACCTTACAGTAACCCCCAAGGAAGCGCTGAAGCCCACGAACCCCAACACGGCCTCCAAACGGACAAGGGCCCGGCGATGAAGTCCACACGGAGGGTCATGGGTAGTTATAATGGGGTAAAAATGGTTCGCGGTTCCTTTAAGCGTTCCATAGGGTTTAGGGATTATAGGGTTTAGGGTAGCTATAATAAGTGGGGATGTAAGTAAACTCAGTCCTCTAATATGGGCTATAAGGAAAGTTACCCTACGTAGAACTACCCATGAACCTCCAAGCAGTGCTTGCACCGGCTGGCTGGAAAATGCCCAGTCCCAAAAAAGTTATGCAGGTCGTTCAGGGGCCTGAATCATTAGAATAGCGATTTGAAGGTGTAAGATATTTAGCATAACTCTTATAAAGAACCCTCAGGAACTTCATGAGTAACTAGTCAGGCTTCGATATCAGTTACAAGCTGAACATTGCTGTGCCGCGTTGGATCTCCATAGCATTATCTGTCTGGTTCTTAGTAGGGAATGGGGGAATGGATTATGGAGACTATTATTGGTGATTATATGGGACGACTATATAGGGATCCATTCCCCCATTCCCTATTACAAAGCACCAGACAGTTATGCCATTCTAGCAGGCAGGATTCCGAAGAGGCGGCTTGAGGGCTCAAGGCGGTTTTGTGGTTTAGAGTTTAGGGTTTAGGGTCTGAGAGGATTTAGGTGTAGAGTTGATACGGGTCGGCATCGTGTTCATATTGGTACGAGACTGCTTTTGTTCGACTTCGTGCCACATTGAGTTGCCAACTTACTTCGAGGGCAGCAGTAATATAGTGCCCTGAGTGATTCCAGTACTACTCCTTGGGCTTCCTTATTTAGTTGTATTTTTAGAATAAGCCAAAACCATTGTTATGGCCCCTATAGCAAAGTATAACTTGGACATGAAACGGCCGACAAAGGACAAAGCCGGTGTAACAGGGGCGTGAATAATTACCGATAGCAATCCTTAGGATTCCCGAAGAAAAAGCTGTGCTATAGTATACACCGAAAGTACGCAACGACACCCATTTCTCATTGTTAAGGTGCCATGTATTCATCATGGCTATGCGTAGTTAAATTGGTGCTTACACTGCTTGTCTATGTAGTCGCGACCACGGACGCCAATGCTCACATCGTCCTGATTGCTAGTAGGGTTGGTGTCTCATGAACATCGTTCTCATTGACACGGATCATTGTACGGATTTTGTGATAAGCTTCCCCCACTCAATATCAGAACCCCTGCACATGAAAACCGTCGTGACAAGAAACCAATGAAACGCTTATGCTCCCTTTGCAGGGCCCTAATTACGCCTTTCACCATCCACCATGTTCCTCTTTCGATACTAGGCGACTTGGTGGGAATACCCGAAAACAACCCCAAACTCCAAAACCCTAAATCCCCAAAACCCTAAACCCTCTCCCTAAACCTCGACCTCCAAGCCCAAGCTGCACACCCCGAATCCAAAACATACTAAACCCCAAACCCAAAGCTGTGCATAAACCAGAAAAAATACTAGTGACTATGCCCCGCACCCAAACGTGCCTCATGTCCCAAGCCCCTAAACCCCAAACACTAATCACGTCACTAAAACCGACCCCCAAACCCAAACCGTAAGGGAACCCTTGTAAGATCCCTTAAAGGATCCCTTAACGGAACCCTTTAAATGCCTTTTAAACCCTAAACCCTAAAGGAGGCTCCTCTCTTCAGGTTCCCGGCAAGTGGGGCATTGCCGACTTGGTGAAAGCTCAAGAGACCAAAGAGGCATGGAGGGAAAGGTATGGAAGGGTTTAGGGTTTTGGGTTTAGAGTTTAGGGGTTTAGGGGTTTAGGGGTTTAGGGTTTGGGTTTAGGGTTTTGGGGTTTAGGGTGTAGAGACCAAAGAGGCAGGGAGAGAAGGTCTCAAGAAAGTGTGCCAGATGGGGTTGCATAGAGCGTCTTGGGGTTCTTTGAAGGCTTTAAACAAACAATCTCATAGGGAACTGAGAAGTTTCTATTGAAGGTTTTTGCACGAGGGGTTTGCGGTGCAGGACTTACCGTTGGGATTTGGGCTAAACTCTTTACCCTAAACCCCGAAACCCCAAAAGCCTAACCCTACCCTATACTAGGTAGGCCGTTGGGATACTATATATATATATACATATCCCTTATTTGGGCTTAATAGGACCCTATTTACGAATATGTTTTCAGAGGCTTTAAAGGGCCAACCTAGTATACTACCTATACCCTAAACCGTATACCCTAAACCCAAAACCCAATGGAAGAGGTGAGTTGGTTACCAGTCTCGGGTTGGGGTCGTGGCCAGGAGTCTCGGGTCGGTTCAGGGCCAAGGATCCTAAAGGGCTCCTTTAAGGGATCTATAAGGGATCTATAGGGTTTAGGGGTTTAGGGGGTGGGTTTTGGGTTAAGTTCAGGGTTCTTCATGGTTTAAGTTTCAGGGTTTTTGTTTTAGGGCTCGGGGTCTAGCCTCGCATGGAAGGCTTCGCCGGTTTTTTAGGTTTTATGGACTTGCTTGGAGGTTTGGGGGCATGTATAGCTTGGCTATGAGTACGGTGTAGACAGTTGAAGCTTGTGCCGAACCCTGAGACGTCAGGAAGTCCTGGCCACGCTTATCCTATGTGAAACGCTGGATGCGGACATATGCGTACCCGCGATCCCAAACAGAAGACCCATTGATGTAGGAACCCGATTAAGAAACCCTGGGCCTACAACCCCAAAATTGTAGGATTCATATGAGGAAGTCGAATAAAGGACCAAGGTTTCTTAATCAGGTTCCTACATTACGAGCTTGGAAGTTCAGTGGGGGTTCCTTATTATAATTATAGTATAAGGAACCCTAAACCCTTTAAAGGAACCCTAAATCCTTAAAGGACCCCTAAGCCTCTGAACAGTGAGGTTTGAAGGGGAAGAACATCCCGAAACCTTCGCAGGTCAAGAGCCTCGCGAACCAGCTGCTCAGAGTCTCCGTGACAGGCCACCTGTAGGGGCCTTAATAATTTTAGCATAGGGTTCCTTTACAGGGTTCCCTAAAGGGTTCTACAAGTATTAAGGCCCCTATATTACCCCCTGCGGATGAGGTTTGGGGTTTAGGGTGTAGGTTTCAGGGTTTTAGGTTTTTTCACGTGCAATGCAGCCAATGTGCCAGATCAATTCGCGCGCAAAGGTTTTAGGTTTTAGATTTTGGGGTTTCGGGGTTAGGGCTGAGGGTTTAGCATTTGGGATTTGGTGTCTAGGGTTTATGGCTTAGAGTTTAAGGCTATGGGCTTAGGGGTTTTCTGTTGGGGTTTTGAGGTTTTGCGGATGGGGCTTGTTTAGCGTCCAAGTTTCGGTGCTCAAGGGTGTTTAGGAAGTGTTGTTCTGATTGCAAGTTGCGTAGTAAGGTTTGTTTGTGTAGGATGTGGCAATGTGTCTGCATAGAAGCACAGTTGCCTATACAGTAATTATAAGTTACCGTGCCTATAAAATGACCGCAGAAGAACCCCTTCCATAGGGAGCAGGGCTCCTAGCCTTTCATTCCGAACGCCCAGGCAGAAATGGGAGTTTCCGAAAATAGGGGACCCGAATATAGTACCCTAGATAGTAGGATCCTTATTATGAGGACCCCAAAATAAGGTACCCCTATTTTCGGAAACTCCCAAACGTAGGTATAGGCGAGCCTGGACTTCCAAATATATAAAAGTAAGGTTTATGGCCGGGTTTTACCTGACCCTGCAAAACCTGCCCCTTTTTGAGGAAATAGCCTGTGTCTATACTCCATGCAGCGAGAAAGCTTAGTTTCGGAGGTCTAACTAGGATGTTCTTGTTGTTTTTCGGGCTTAAACCACCTGCCTTCATGTCGTACAGCAGGTCGTCGTGACAAACCCTCCTGAAATATGAAGTTCTGAACTCTCAACCAGGATAGGCTTCAACTCCTCCTAAACCCAAAACATAAGTTTCAGAGCGGTGACACCCTAAACCCTGAACGCGAACTTTTGACCTCCCTAAACCCCTAAACGCCGAAACCTTCATTATAAGATTTTGAAAGTGAAACGCCAATGCAGCCCAATGAACCACCCATTAAGCCATTAAGCCTAAACGTTGAAGAACCCCCCTCAACCCTCAACCCGCAATCCTGAACCCTCGACCCTGAACAAAAATGCCGTAAACCCTGAACCCTAAACCCCTAGCTTCTTAAAGTCGACGGCCGCAGTCGCACAGGCAGCCTCGAAACCATGGACCGCACCGTGGGGGACCTGTTGCAGGGCTCGCGGCAGGGCTCGATATAGAAAGGTTTAGGGTTTAGGGGCCTTGATGATATGAGTTTACAAAAGGTAATTTTTGATTTGAGTCTACATGGGGATATAGGGCTATGTAGGGCAATGTAGGGTTTAGTATAGAGGCGTTGATAGTTTGAACAGGGTTTTCGGGTACATGGTGCTTGTATGGAACTTCTTTCGGGACGAATGAAAACTGAATGTACGCATGGTGCTTCGGGAATTTGGGTTTAGCATGAGTCTTAGGGCCATGTAAGTTCTCGCGATTTCGGTTGAGGTATTCGGAGTCGTGGTGTGACGACACTTGTGTTGCTGGACTTAGGGTTCAGGGTTAAGGTTTCGCAATTTAGATTTAAGGTTTGAGGGCCCTTGGGGCGGCGACGGTAATGTTTTCAGATTGAAGGTTTAGAGCTTCATCTTGATGTTCAGGTTTTAGGCCTAAGATGTGGTGTCAGTGATTTAGTTGCTTTGGGGTAGAGGGTCCCGATGTCCTTGCTCATCTCGATGGCAACGGATCTACGTAAGGCTTGCAGCCCGTGCCAGACCGCAGTAGCATCGGAGCACAGGATGCCTCGGAGGATGAGGCTGGCCCTGCAACTAGTTGTTGGCAGCCAAAGCACGGAGAAGCGTCGCAGCAGCGAATCACCTTCATTCCTTCAGGGCACTTGCAAGGGCGGCAAGGCTCGGCAAGGCTCGGGTTCGTGTGTCGGGGTACATCTGTCTATGGTCTGCAGGCCAAGGGCACGAAGGGAAAGCGACAAAGGAAAGGGAAAGGCGAGAGAGCTGTTGTCGACACATATTCCAAACGACAGTCGCATCGGAGCACAGGATGCCGCGGATGAGTCGCAGCATGTAGGAGTAGAGACTCGAAGTGACATGCGCGTAAGGCAACTCTACTCCCGCCCATCTAAGAAACTGCATTCAAGCACCATGTTTAGATACTCTTCTTTGGCGCTACGTAGACCCTGAGCCTTAAGCAACCCTGCACCCTAAACCCTAAGTATGCATACTTTCAGATAGACTTAGCTCCTTGGGCCTTCGAGGTGCAGATCAACGGTGCGACGCTGACGAAGGCGCCTTGCAAGTACTTACTTGGAGGGTCGGGGGACTTAGCAAGTATAGTTATTTTATAGACATTATAACGCAGAGGGTCCATATATACTGCCATTATGGAATTAGGTCCCGAAAGACCCGGTATCCCTACAATGGTTTTAGAGACCTTATTCCATAATGGTAGTATATATGGACCCTCTGGCTAATAGCACAACCGCAACTAGGGTTTTTGTTATTGCCTACTTGTCCTCCGACCCTCCAAGCAGGACGTGGGACTCTGGGGTTTAGGGCTTTGGGTTTTAGGGTTTTTAAGGCTTTCGGGTTTGCTTTCGGTTTTTGAGGGTTTTAGGGCTTTAGAGCTTCAGGGTTTAGGGTTTAGGGCCAGAGGGTTTAGGGTGTTTAGGGCTTGGGGGTTGGGCGTGGGAGTCAAGGGCTTCGTGATTACGCGGACTCAAACCACCGAAATGTGGGTAAGACAGGGATCCAATACCTAGGAACCATAGGAAGGAGCAGGTTTCGCAGGGTCCAGGTACACCCTAAGCCTCAAGCCCTAAACCCTAAGCCTTAGACCGAATCCTTAACCTCCAAATCCTAAAGCTTCAACGGGCCTAAACCCTAAACCCAAATCCCGAATCTAAAGCCTAACGCCAAACTGTAAAACCCAAAGCCTCAAGCCAAAGCCTAAACTCTAAAGCCTAAAGCCGAGACCTCCCACTAAACCCGAAAACCCCTAAACCCTAAACCCTAAACCCCTAAACCCCTAAACCCCTAAACCCCTAAACCCCTAAACCCCTAAACCCCAAACCCTAGCGCGAGGCAAATATCCGTTGCTGGAATGGCTACGTGCATTTCCTGGACCGGCCCTTGGTTCCAAGGCTCTCCGATCTTAAGCGGTTTCAATGGGTTGGGGCTTTAGGATTTAGAGTTCAGGGTTTTAGGGCTTAGAGGTTTAGGATTTAGAGTTCAGGGTTTTAGGGCTTGGCTTTAGAGTTCCGGGTTGTAGGGCTTAGAGGTTTAGGATTTAGAGTTCAGGGTTTTAGGGCTTAGAGGTTTGGGATTTAGGAGTTAGGGGGGAGGGTTACTTTACGGCTCCTGGTGGGGTCCCTTCAAGGGATCCTTCAAAACGGTTCCTTCAATGAAGGGTTGCTATCGGGCTTCCTTCATGGGTTCGTGGAAGGGCTTTGGGGATTTGGGTCCTTGAATCGAAGCGCGAGGAGTTTCCCAGAAAACTAAGCAACCGTCACGTTTAGGGCTTCTTAGACGGGTTTCCATTGAACAACTTCTGCAAATTGCTGGTTTTTGAGAAGTGAAAGGGGGGGGGCTCAAGTTAGGGCCAGTTTAGGATTTCCGCTTTGAGGATGTAGTTTCTTTTTGTCTTGGGGCTTAGCGAGTAGGGCTCAGGGCTTGGTGTGCGAGGTTTCAATTCAGTCCGGGATCGGCCACAAGCTGCTGCACTTACTGCACTAACCCGTCAAGCCTTCTGATTTGCTCGCTTAGATTATGCTTCAATGTAAAGCCGGGGGGGTAGTTTAAGCTGAACCTAAAGACAAAGACTTGAACCTTACTGATAACCCCTAACCCCAAGCCGAAAATTCCCTAGAACTTATCAGTACTCTCATTATTGTTCTTGTCCCAAGTATCCTTATTCTTATTCTTATTCCTAGTACTATTCTTAGTTGCATTATGATCATTATTCGTGTTCGAAAACTTCTTCTTGTTATTATGACTATTACCATATGTATTTCTTGTTCTTATCACCATCGTTTCAACTATCATTGTTGTTACCAGAATTATTGTTACAATTATCGTTATTGTTATTATTGTCATTACTGATATTTTGTTATGTTGAGTTTATTGCCAGTGTTGTTGTTCTTGTTATGATTACTGCTATCAGTTTTACCATTATTCTGACTGCTCTTATTATTGTTGTTAGTAAGATTGTTGTATCAGATTGTTTTGTTATTATTATTATCGGTATTGTCATCATCACTGCTCTTGTTGTTATTGTTAATGTTATCGTTATTCGTATGGTGTTTCTCAAGAGAGCAGTCCCCATCCGGGTGTAGAACCCTCAGGCAGGCACTCGGAGCCGGAAATCCAAAACAAGGAGTTAGACCACAGACAGCCTAATCAATGCCCGCTTCGTCACTTACATGCGAAGTACAACTCCTTCATCCCAAACTGCTCATGCCTCTTCTTAACCACGACCGTGATTTTCATTTCACGCCATAAAAACCCGCAGTCCAGTGAACCCCTGTTGTCCGTCCCTACGCCCACGATCTCCATGCCTATTAGGTTGCGTATGGGATTCTAGGGCGAGTTTCAACTCCAAAGGGATTTTGGTGAGTGCATATAGGGCCCCTTAGAACTACGTGCGAGTTCAAGACTCTGAAGTCTTCATGGAAGTCCCTGTGCTTGCAGGTTTCGCTGATCTTTGTGAAGCCAGGGCCCGCAGTATCCAGCCGCTAAGTTTGGCAGGATCGCTGTCATCACGCCTGGGTTCTTGAGAAGGAGTTGATATCACAATAACGCCGGAGCATGGGTAATTGCCGTGATTATTTTTTAGGTCTTAGGTTCGTGAATATGTCTCTACTATAATGTGTCGCAATTTATTAAGGCTACCATAGTTGCGGCTGGGTTCTTGTTAAGGAGATTAGTTCAATACAAGGGAACTACATTGGTTTGCACGATTATATAGCTGAAGGGCCTTAATTGGCACGAGCACAGATGATCAGGGCCCTCATTCACCTTCGACAGTCTGCTTTGTAACCCCCTACACATAATTACATTATCACATCAATAGCACCGATAACCCAACTTGTTCACCTTACTAAGTTGGATTCGGTGTGTTGAGTTTTTGGATTGAGGTGTAGGGGTTATAGCATGTTGCGTGCACGGACATTCGTGTTTGCAGTGCACGGGTTTGCGGTGAAGCATAGAAGCAAGCTCGTGCGAACAAAACTTCAACCGACAATCGAATATATTAGACCGGCCATCCGACTTCCATGCGCTGACCAATCGGTTTGCACTGCAGTCATACTAGAGGTTCGAGACACTACGAATGCAATCCTGAGTAGAGCCTTGCTCATATAGTGCGTACTCAGTCCCTGTCCCCGAGCCCCTGGATGCTATAAAACCTACAGCAATACCGTAGGGGCCAGAAAAGTTAGAGTTCTTTCCTCAGGATTCCTTAGTGTTAGCAGTTGCAAATCATACACAGGATTCCGATCGTCGTTTGTTGTGAACAGGCAGCTGTGGCTTAGGCAGACATCCTTGACGCACCAGCTCGCTCATCGCAAAGGAAAAGGTCCGGATGCACTCTCTGAGATGAGGCATTGGGCACGGTGAATCCTAAATCTTCAACCTCTCTAGCATCCTGCAGACTGGCATGATGGCAGCATCCACCGTAATCCACCCAGCTTTGATCATTTTTAATCCCTTTCCCCTATGATTGATTAAACCTCCACCGATGATTAAAACCCTAAACCCTGAACCGAATACCGTCTTGTCCGGCAGCGTTTGGTCGGAATTCACGGCAAGAAGAGTTCAGACTGGCCAAGACTACGTTACATTTAGGGCCTATTACTTGGAGGTTCATGGGTAGTTATAAGTGGGGTGATAAGTCCCCCAATATGGGTTATACGTATAGTTACCTTAGGTATGGCCCTACTTAACTACCCATGAACCTCCAAGTAGGCGTATCCTTATGCAGTCGCCTAACTAAAGGTATTGAGTGAGATTCGGCACTGCAGCCCAGCACTTTGCCGCTGTAGAGAAATTTGTTTCATGTGCTCCCATTTCGTGGTGGAGCAGATGTATACAAGTTCACAGCGTGTGGATTTCAGAATCTTTTGCGGGAGAGCAGACATGCGGGCACTCTGCTCAAGGGCTGGCTTCAAACGTCTCAGAGCCCTTCCCTTGACATACCCGGCCATCTTGAGGTGATGTGGTTGACATGCTTCCCGCATTGTTGCAAGTGCAGGTTCGTAGGGAACATTTGCTCAAGTGCAAGTACACAACCGCGCAGCCAGGCCTCCAGCAAAGAAGAATCCATGTTGATGAGGAGTTACAAAATCTTGTGCGGAAGAGCGGACATGTGNAGGTTCGTAGGGAACATTTGCTCAAGTGCAAGTACACAACCGCGCAGCCAGGCCTCCAGCAAAGAAGAATCCATGTTGATGAGGAGTTACAAAATCTTGTGCGGAAGAGCGGACATGTGGGCACTCTGCTCAAGGGCTGGCTTCAAACGTCGGCGAGTCCTTCCCTTGACATGCCCGGCCATCGTGCGGTGATGTGGTTTGACATGCTTCCCGCTTCCTTGCAAGTGCAGGTTCGTAGCGAACATTTGCTCAAGCGCAAGCACACAACCGCGCAGCCAGGCCTCCAGCAACGAAGAATCCATGCTGATGAGGAGTTACAAAATCTTGTGCGGAAGAGCGGACATGCGGGCACTCTGCTCAAGGGCTGGCTTGAAGCGTCGCCTAGTCCTTCTCTTGACATGCCTGGCGGTGATGTGGTTGACATGCTTCCCGTGTCCTTGCAAGTGTNGCGGAAGAGCGGACATGCGGGCACTCTGCTCAAGGGCTGGCTTGAAGCGTCGCCTAGTCCTTCTCTTGACATGCCTGGCGGTGATGTGGTTGACATGCTTCCCGTGTCCTTGCAAGTGTGGGTTCGTAGGGAACATTTGCTCAAGTGCAAGTACACAACCGCGCAGCCAGGCCTCCAGCAAAGAAGACTCCTTGCTGATGAGGAGTTACAAAATCTTGTGCGGCAGAGCGGACATGTGGGCACTCTGCTCAAGGGCTGGCTTCAAACGTCGGCGAGTCCTTCCCTTGACATGCCCGGCCATCGTGCGGTGANAAATCTTGTGCGGCAGAGCGGACATGTGGGCACTCTGCTCAAGGGCTGGCTTCAAACGTCGGCGAGTCCTTCCCTTGACATGCCCGGCCATCGTGCGGTGATGTGGTTGACATGCTTCCGGCGTCCTTGCAAGTGCAGGTTCGTAGCGAACATTTGCTCAAGCGCAAGCACACAACCGCGCAGCCAGGCCTCCAGCAAAGAAGAATCCATGCTGATGAGGAGTTACAAAATCTTGTGCGGCAGAGCGGACATGTGGGCACTCTGCTCAAGGGCTGGCTTCAAACGTCGNTGCGGTGATGTGGTTGACATGCTTCCCGCGTCCTTGCAAGTGCACTCTCGTAGGGAATAGTTGCTCAAGTTCAATTACTAACACAACCGCGCAGCCAGGCCTCCAGCAAAGAAGACTCCATGCTGATGAGGAGTTACAAAATCTTGTGCGGAAGAGCGGACATGCGGGCACTCTGCTCAAGGGCTGGCTTGAAGCGTCGCCTAGTCCTTCTCTTGACATGCCTGGCGGTGATGTCGTTGACATGCTTCCCGTGTCCTTGCAAGTGTAGGTTCGTAGGGAACATTTGCTCAAGTGCAAGTACACAACCGCGCAGCCAGGCCTCCAGCAAAGAAGAATCCATGCTGATGAGGAGTTACAAAATCTTGTGCGGCAGAGCGGACATGTGGGCACTCTGCTCAAGGGCTGGCTTCAAACGTCGNAAATCTTGTGCGGCAGAGCGGACATGTGGGCACTCTGCTCAAGGGCTGGCTTCAAACGTCGGCGAGTCCTTCCCTTGACATGCCCGGCCATCGTGCGGTGATGTGGTTGACATGCTTCCCGCGTCCTTGCAAGTGCACTCTCGTAGGGAATAGTTGCTCAAGTTCAATTACTAACACAACCGCGCAGCCAGGCCTCCAGCAAAGAAGACTCCNTGCGGTGATGTGGTTGACATGCTTCCCGCGTCCTTGCAAGTGCACTCTCGTAGGGAATAGTTGCTCAAGTTCAATTACTAACACAACCGCGCAGCCAGGCCTCCAGCAAAGAAGACTCCTTGCTGATGAGGAGTTACAAAATCTTGTGCGGAAGAGCGGACATGTGGGCACTCTGCTCAAGGGCTGGCTTGAAGCGTCGCCGAGCCCTTCCCTTGACATGCCTGCACAGTGTGCAGGAAACCCCGTCTGAGGTCATGACCAGCAGCCTGCACTTCCACACAAGTTTCCCGAGTTCAAGCGTTAACAACCTAAACCAAAACCCCAAACTCGAGCCTGAAGTAGCCCTGTACTTCAACGGGCTCGTGGTCGGCAGCGCTTCGATCTGATAGATATCGTGGTTTATTGAGTTCTCGGTCTGGGGTTCAGGGCTCAGTTTCTTGAATTGGAGGGTTTAGGGCCCGATGTTACTACACCATAAAAACTTCCAAACTCGATAACCCAAGGCTAGTTCGTAGGTCTAGCTAAGTTGTTCAGAAAAGCTTGATGGATAGTTTCCCATTGCCGACCGTCCTTCTTTTCAGAGGGGAAAGGTAGCTCCTTGTCATTTCGCAAGATCCGCAACCCGAAAACCCCAACCCCGAAAAGCCACTCGGAACTATCAACCAACCTCAAGACTAGAAACCACCATAGACACCTTCGAGGGGTCCAGATTAAATGATTTTCTGTGAAGCTCACAAGCCAAGACTGGCGAAAAGCCTAAACCCGGAATCCGAAAGCCAGGTTCTAGGTCTCGCATTGTAGTTTCTAGGTTCATCTGTAGCTTCATCTCGTCATGGCGTCCGTGGACAAGCCTCCTTCGGATAGCAAAGAGGAAAACTGACGAGCCGCCCATGGTTGGATCTAGGGTTTCGGGCTTAGGGTTTAGGGTTTCGGGTTTAGGGTTTCGGGTTTAGGGTAGTGTTTTGCCTGGCTTCTTGGGGTTTAGGGCGTGGGGCTTGTTATGTACTATACGACATAGACGGCTCCATAAAGGGGTATGATGAAGGCTTCACTTATCACGGTTTAATTCTACAAGGGTAAAACACTATAGTACACACCCTTAAAATTAAAACCTGAAGCCTAAACTAAACTAAAAAGGCCCAGGTGGCTCAGACTCTTCAATGCTTGGACTTGTACTATGTCCATTAGTTCTCCAGTGGGGCCTTTCAAGGTCAACCCGACGTGGCTTACTGCTTTCTCAAAAAGAGAGTTTTCTACGCGTAATGATTAGTGCTAGGCTGCTAGGATTCCTTGATTGTGCTTTACTTTAAGAGCATGGGCGTAATGATGTTCCAATTTAATTTCTGGCCTCTTTAATGTAGAGTTGCAAAGGTGCCGTTTATCTATTCCTAGCAGAGTACTGAGTTGGCTTAGGTGCCGGAGGGGCCAACTCTTTTGGCCCCTTTGGTAGGGGAGATCCGGCTGGGGTTTAGACCCGTCTCCCGAAAGCTTGCGGCCTAAACTTCCCCTACCAGTACTTGAAGTAGGACTATTATTCCTAGTGAGTGGGACTCTGGGTCACTATCCCGACGCCCCAGATATACACTCACATATCATCAGAGGGAGCCCACGGCACGCATCAAGACTCCCACTACAAGCCCTTCATGACACAGGATTCTAGTGGAGGCCAGACAATTACAACAGTGAAGCACAAGGGATCCTAGCACTAATCATCCTAAGCCCATGTCCCAACTTTGCGGGGTTCGCTTTAGGATGTAAGGTTATGGTGAAGGCTTCTGAAGCCTAGTAGTAGAGTAGGTAACCTTTAACCTTTTGGGGCAGTATAATCCTTAATTATATCCCTATATTATGAAAAAGGTTAACCTTTGGTTCCCCATGATACCCGGCTTCGCCTCCTTAGGGGTGTGACTTGCAGGCTGCAGTTTACAAGTTTCCGGTGTCGAATCGCTACCTTCACGTCAGGTTTAGGGTTTAGGGTTTAGGGTCGTCAGACTTCAACGCCAGTCTCGTGTGTGGTTTGGGCTGCAGGCTTGGGGGGATTGATGGTTGTGGGGCGTCGGTTTCAGAGATCTAGTAAAGCTAGAGGCCTGAATAGGTGGTAACGGTAGTCTAGAGATCATTTCTATTAAGCACCTCCAAACCCCGTTCTAATCCGTAAGTTACGATCCTAAGTCTTTAAACAGTAACTCCCTCGATCATTTTCCCCAAAAGCAGCCTTAAAGGAATCCGTACATGATCCCAATTCTGAGGGATTCAACTCCAGTGAAGCCTTTAGGGTGTACTTGGAGGTTCATGGGTAGTTATAAGTAGGGTTATAAGGGGTTTAGGGTTCCTTTAAGGGTTCTAAAGGGTTTAGGGTTTAGGGTAGTTATAAGTAGGGTTAGAAGTAGGGTAACTATACTTATAACCCATATTAGGGGACTTATAACCCCACTTATAACTACCCATGAACCTCCAACTAGGGTTAAGGGTCTACGCAGGAGCAACGGGCCCGAGACAAGCGAGAAAGAGCCCTTCGACCGCATGGGCTCTGTCCAGGTATTCCACAGTTCAAAAGAGTTCGTGGTTATGAGCTATGGGGCGGAGGGTTGGGAGTTTGGGGTTAGGGGATTTGGGTTTGCTGTAGGGGTTTAGGGTCAGGGTGTAATTCCCAAGGCAAACCCATTGCAGCTTGAATGTACCCACACCAAACCGCAAGCCTGAAACACCGAACACTACGGTATATACCCGAGAGTCGGCTACAACGACTGTGATTCAGTTCGCATTCGTTATCGGGCGAACATGCGCATCAACTGGTGCCTCGACTTGTCTGGTAGCCAATGGGACCACGGCATGGGTTGGGCATCTGGCCACATGGGGATATGCCGCTGAGTCTGTAGCAGTATTTGTTTCGACTTGTGACGGCCCCCTCAGTCTGTTCAGGCACATTCTCTTGCAAATCGCGTGCCAAAACATACACAGACGGGTAAACAGACGGATACGCGAAGTCTATAGGCTGAACTGGGACGTTTGACCGAAAGAGTTTATGTAAACCCTATATAAACCTGTAAACCCTAAACCCTACAATCTATTTCTCTCCAAGACCTGGGTCTCCGGACCACGTCCTGTGGCCTCAGGCTAGGGTTTAGGATCTAGGGGTTCGATGATCTCTACACCCTATGCCCTCCTAAACGGATTAGGATTGAGGGCTTAGTGTTGAGAGTTTTGGAATCAGGGTTTAGGGGTCAGGTGTGGGGGTAGGGTTCAGGAGGGTATCGGGGTCTACTAGAGCTCGAACGGTACATGAACCCTTGCACCAGCAGCGGCAAGAGAGCGACACTTGGTTATATGCTTCCTTCGCACAATGTCTGGCACAATACAGTGCTTTCGCAAGATGCCGCAAGATCCGCAAAGCGAAGTAGTGCGGCATCCGATTGCAGCTTGTTCCTGTAATTCGGTGGCCTGAATTTTATGAAGAGGTTTTGGGGGTGTATTAGTGATTAACCTTCGGGATTTTCAAGCCGCAATGATATGGAAAGCACCCTGTCAAACACCCTACAGGAGCACTCTAGATAAACGGGTTTATGGATTACCCGGAGGGTCCGAGTACTCCCCATTCTAGAACTTTAGGGCCTTTTTCGGTACCAAAAACCTTAAACAAAGACTACTTGGACCCTAAACCCTAAACCCTAAAGGCTAAGCCCTAAACCCTAAGCCAAGGACGAGCTTCACGAGCGCATTATCGAGCGAGAGAGGCAGAGCAAGAAGCTCGGCTTGGTTTCGGCTTCTCCCTTGGGAGCCCAGTTAGGAGTTTCCGAAAATCGGGGTCCTTATTTTGGGGTCATTATAATAGGGATCCTACTATTTAGGGTAGTATATTAGGGTCCCCCGTTTTCGGAAACTCCCATTTAGGTTGAGGCTTTAGGGTTTAGGTCCTTAAACCCTACACCCGGAAAGCCCTAAACCCTAAACTCTTTGGGACTTACGAGGTATAGGGCCTCTAGGGTTTAACAGCGTCCCCTAGGTTTTTTGGATTGAGGTTCAGGCTTCAGGCTTTGAAGTTCAGGGCTATAAGTTCCGTAGTAGCCGCCGTCGTCGTCGTCGTCGTAGTAGTAGTAGTAGTGAGAGGAGGAGGAGGCGTAGGAGCAGGAGCAGGAGTAGGAGTAGGAGTAAGTAGGAGTAGGAGTAGGAGTAAATATACTGACAAATAAGTAATACAACGGCACGGGACCTGAAGCAATAAACACCGGCTGCCCAACCTCAACTCTAAGAGACGAATTAGGTACTACCTGTAGTCCCCATTCTAGCTCCTTTTTTGGATTACTTCTATGCGACCCTAGATATAGATCTTGGTTAAACTAAACCAAAAATTATGAACTACAATGGAGACCATAGGGAGACCAAGAAGGTGCTTCTTCACACAGACAGCGAGAAAATAATCTCGTGTCTCCTTTGGTAAAAACCTGAGTTGCTAAGCCTTTCTAGAGAGTCGCAGTTCTAGCTTGTCAAAGCCCGTGCTGCGTTTGTGTCTGGTCTTGCTTAGTTTCGCAGTTTTAGGTTTTTCTAGTTTGTTCTGATTCTGGTATTTTGATCTGTGCTGGATTGTTGCAGCTTTGTCCAAGCTTTCATAGCGAACTTGAGATCGAGAGCCCCGAACAGCCAATGGCGAGAGTGGAGGAAGTGCTTCGCTTTGTCCCTACGCCTGAAAACCTGAACCAAACACCCCAAGGGTCAACCTTCCTGTGGCGGTTCCTCTTAGGGCTCCTATCAAGGGTTCTTCAACGCCTTCGGGCCCTAAATTGTAAATCCTAAGCCATAAAATTTTGAGTATCCGAGGCGACATGTCGCGGGCAGCAGCAGGAATGAGGAGCCCGCACAAGGCGGGGCTTCACGCGTGCTGTTTTATGACTCAGAAAAGGACCCATTGAAGCCTACCCCTTTGTGGGGATATGTTTTGAAAGTTGATCTTCATGTTATACTGCTGTTTGACATAAACAGGTCAATTGCATAAACGTGGGATTTGCATTTTATGGGTTGCGGATGCTGGGCGTGCAAAGCTGGGGTCTAGGTATTTGGGAGTTTGCATTTTGCTCGGGGCCTGCCTGAAGGGTTTACCTGTAGGCTCCATAGTAGTTCCTTTTTGGGGTTGCCTTACAGGATCCTAAATTGAGCCACAAAAAGGAACTACAATGGAGCCTATGGGTAATTGGGGTCTGTAGGGGAAGCCTACAAACTTCGAACCCGAAACTTGGAGGTCTCGCTTGTGGGCGAAGTTGCTCGACTGCGAGATCATGTAACCGTGCCTGCCAACAAACCCCAAACCCCTAAACCTTGTGAACTCTAGAAACCCCAAACTCCAAACCCCTAAACCTTAAAAACCGTAGAAACCCCAAACCCCAAGCCTTAAACCGAAACTGTCGCTTGCAGGGTCTGGAGTCCAGTCTCGGAGCTCAGGGTAAAGGGTTGTGGGGTTGAGGGTTGCGGCCCCCGCCGCAAGCCGGCAAAGCCTGATTATCCTGAACCTACAGTGTGGGGTTTAGGGGCTTTAGGGTTTAGGAACCCCTGAACCCCGAAGCGAAACCGAAAGCCCAAAACCTGAACCGACATTCCGTGCAGGCCAGAAGCAGTTCGAGTTCCAGAATGAGGAAGAGCGCAGAGAATCTCGGCCGGAACAGTCCAAAAGCAGGGGTCTAGGGCTTTCTTCGAGTGGAGCGTTGACGTTCCTTACACCCCCAGCCTGTGCAGTGCTGTAGCTTCAAACTTGAAATTCCCCGCTATGCTGCCTTTGAAGCACAAAAGTTCAAACTGCTCCAACTAACAAAGCCGCCTGCTGAACCCTTACAGCACTGAAGTCTTAACGTGATGCCCCCTTTCCCTTCAACCCTATGTAATATAGGCATTGTAGTAGGACTTCGTAGGGGACGCCATTGTATTTTGTTTAGATCCCCATGTTATGTACGCTCCGAAGGCACGAAATTCCAAGTTTAGACTCCGAGGCCACAGGAAGCTTGATCCCAAACCCTAAACCCCAAGCCACAGGAAGCCATTGACCACATCCGTCTCATGGCCCGGCGGAAATATCTCGGCGAGCGAGAGGCCGTCAGAATCCCCGATCTACATAGGGTTTAGTATAGGCGCCGAAAAACTAATTACCTATACTATTTTGGGGGGGTTCCTTACTATAAGTAGAGTATAATGGGCCCCAAAACCCTGTTCTAATTGTTAAGGCCCCCCTATACTACGGGTTTAGGTTTTAGAATTCCTGGTGGTTTTGGGGCTCAGTGTTTTTGGGGCTTAGGTTTCGGGGTTCCGGGTCCGGGTTAGGCTGTAGGAATCCCTTTAAGCCCATTTGCCTTCGTAGTAGTCGTAGTCGTAGTTGTAGTGTAGTAGTAGTCGTAGTAGTAGTAGTCGTCGTAGTCGTCGTAGTAGTAGTAGTAGTGGTAGTAGTGGTAGTGGTAGTAGTGGTAGTAGTGGTAGTAGTAGTGGGTTGCTGCTGCTCAAAGCCCAAACGAACTTCATAGCACAGGTACTGCTATGACTTACACTGACACTCTAAGTAGCTGGCTCTTACCTGGACCCCAAAGACCTCACTGTTTTTCCTCCTTATCATGGTTTTCTTCCGTTAGGCCGCAACAGGGCAGGTTTTGTTGTTGTGTTCAGGTTGAGAATGGGAGAGCTTTTGACCTTGGGGGCTTCTGTGTTTGGTCCGTATGGGGGAGTCGAACTTTCTCATGCTTGGTCATTAACACTAGTTTGTGTACGCTGCGGTCTAGAGTTTCCAGCTTAGGTTTATAGCTTAGGGTGGTTTAGGGTTTCGGGTTTCGGTTTTTGTGACAAAATGCTTGAAGTCTAAAGTCTGGGCGAGGTCGATTCCCTGCCAACTCACTCAGCACCCTACTATCGAGGTCGGAAAAGGGACTACTACCGTTCTCTTTTGTGACCCTATATAGAAATATTCCAGATTATGTTGCCAGCAGAAGTGTGTCAAAAAGTGTACACTTTGCCAGCCCCCACAAACCCAGCCAGTAAGAGAACGTTGTACCTCAAACCTGTCTCTACACTTGGAATGAAGCCCACATTTTCCGCTTCCCTTGCGAATCTTCCAGACAAGCCTTGTATAGAGTTCTGACTCATGGGTAGTAACCTTAGTGGTACTAAATATTCCTGTTTTCAAGGTCACTATTTGCTAAACTATACATAGTATACGACAAAAAATCCCGGTCGAATCATTGAGGCCGGCTCTTTCACTTTTGCACTTCTAGCACTAAATTCAGAATGAACTGAACAAGGTAATTCAAAGTTCAAAGGTAAACTTAACCCTAAACTTCAAGCCCAATTCCTTAAACCGCATACCAGGAACCTTAAGCTTGAAATTCTATCACAGCAGTTCAAAAATCACTTACACTGCAAACCCTGCGCCCTCAGCGCTAAACCCTACACACTCTGGCAGAGACCTTGCGAATCAGTCGGAAAAAGGAGCCCCCCCAAAAAACAAAAACCTACACACTCCTTCTGACAGGTGAAGATCTCTGACCTGCGCGGACGCCAGGTGTCCGATGCAGAGTGGTTGCTGAAGGCCTGACTGACTCTGTTTAACGTAGGAACCTGATTAAGAAACCTTGGGCCTGTATTAGGGTTCCTTATATGAATCCTACTATTTTTAGGGTTAGAGGCCCAGGGTTTCTTAAAAATGGGGTCCCTACATTAGGTGGTAAGTTCAGGATTTAGGGATTGAGGATTTGGGCTTTCAGGCTGGGCCTTCAGGACTAAGGTTGGGGTTCAGGATTTAGGCTTACTTGGAGGTTCATGGGTAGTTATAAGTAGGGTTATAAGTAGGGTAACTATACATATAACCCATATTAGGGGACGTATAACACCACTTATAACTACCCATGAACCTCCAAGTAGGGCTTTTGGGCGTTGGGGTTTAGGCTTCTTACAAGATCACCGCTTGCCCTGCTTGGGCCAAGGTGCACTCGATGTGCAGACCTTCGGTTTCTCCTGCTGCCCCTCCCCTGTTCACGGGATCA
Source organism: Symbiodinium sp. clade A Y106 (assembly GCA_003297005.1). Classification (NCBI taxonomy): domain Eukaryota; class Dinophyceae; order Suessiales; family Symbiodiniaceae; genus Symbiodinium; species Symbiodinium sp. clade A. The sequence continues at coordinate 34,988 of BGNK01001072.1, read as the reverse complement.
GGGGACTTGGCAATGATAAGTGCGCCTGCCAGCAGTTTTAGGCCCCCAAAGAGATAGCCACGACCGTATTTTCTATGTTACCAGTAGTTTTAGACCCCCAAAGAGATAGCCACGACCGTACTTTCTATGTCTAGCTGTCAACCTTCGGGTAGGAGCCGTTTGAGGATCCCAAGAGTGTTATGATCCGTTTTGCAAGCCGAGGATCGTTCGTATCGCAGGCTCCTTACAGACATTCCCTTGTACAAAGACAGAGCAAAACGTTTCAATTTGCAAGTTTGCAGACCTACTGACCCAAACCCTGATTCTACTCAAGTAAGGCGCGTTTTCTAGACATCAGCTGCTTTCGGGTCCAGGGCTCCTCGCAGGAGTTGCGAGATTCGGTGCCGTTGGAGCTGAGAGCCTGTCTGCTTGCAGGTTCAGGGTATGGGGTTTCAGGGTTTGGGGTTTAGAGTTTAGGGTTTATGGTTTGGGGCCTAGGAGGGGCTACTGGGTGAGGTGTTGAAGTCGACTGACATTGCAGAAGCCCTAAACCCTAAACAGCCCTAAAACCTAAACCCTAAAGCCCTAAACCCTAAGCCCTAAACCCTAAACCCTAAACAGCCCTAAACCCTAAACCCTAAACCCTAAACCCTAAAGCCCTAAAGCCCTAAAGCCCTAAACCCTTGAACTCTGCAGCCCTAAAACCAGGCGAGACCCCGGACCCTCAACCCCAAACCCGAAGACCTCAAAACCCTAAACTTTTTACTATCCTAAGCCCCGCTATAAAACCTAAGACCCAAAGCCCGAACTTTAGACCTTGAACCTAAACCCGGAGCCCTGGAGCCCGAAACCGCAAGAATCTAAACCCAAAGCCCTACCAGGGCGAGAAGCTGTCCAGCTCGGAGCAGCAGTGCAGCTGCCATGATTACTAGTTCTATTGCTATTACCAGCACTCTTACTATTACCTATGTATATAATCTATATGTATAGACTTATGTATATGTACTAACACTATGGAATCGGGTCCCTAAAAACAATGCTTACGATGGTTTGGGGGGGCCCAATTCCACAAAAGTAGTGTATGTGAACCCTCTAGGCCCTAAGCCCTAAGCCCTACAAACCCCAAGCCCTAGAACCTGCAAGCCCTAAACCCTAAAACCCCCCAAAAAGAGTAGTATATAGGGACCGTCTAGATTGCTCCCAACCCTAAACACTCTAAACACTCTAAACCCTAAACCCTAAACCCTAAACCCTAAACCCTAAACCCTAAATTACAAATCACTATTGCTATTGCACTTGTTGGAAAGCCCAGGTCTCGAAGGAAAGGCTTCTAGGGCTTTAGGGCTCCAGGGTTTACTGTCAAGGGTTTAGGGTTTTAGGGTTTAGGGTTTAGGGTTTAGGGTTTAGGGTTATTAGGGTAGGTGCAAGGGGATGGGTGTAGGGTATTGGGGAACGGGTTTAGGCTGAGGGTGTCCGCAGGCTCACAGCTGGCCCGAATACTTAGTGGTTTTGGTCTTCCTAATATAAATAGAGTACAGTGTGCCCAAGACCCTTTTCCAATTGTTAATATCGACATATTTGGTCATTAGTTTAATGTTCATTGTCCGAAAAAGTTCAGGGCTCTAGGCTGCAGGATACAATTATTAGGAACTTATGTGGAGTTTGGCAGGACACCAGTGCATGCCGCTGCTCTCTTCCCATGTTGTAGATTATGCGTAACTTGCGTGATGACGCCTTAAAGCCTTATGTCCCTTCCCACAAGAAAGGAAGGAATTGGTGCACCCCGGCACTCAGGACTCCGGAGATCCCCGAGCCCTACGAACCGACAGCCGATTGATCTGGTGAACGCTACACTCTTGATCCTCTGTAGCACAAACCCCGAAATCCTAGATATCTAAAAACCTAAACCTCTATCTAGGCTCCGAGGCGGCAACACCACAAATGCCAGGTACATCCAACTCGAGAGGGAGCTTTACGATGTGACAAAGCAGCGCATTGAGGACATATTCGCGCACTGTAAGGGTTTGGGGCCTAGGTTTCAGGTCTTAAGGCATTAAATGGCATTCGGTCATCACATGGCTTCCCAAGTTTATCGTCTTTCTCAATCCAGTAGCCGCGGCTGGTCTTGCAGAAGTATTGTTGTACCAGCCAGGGACTGTGGCACCTCCCTTTTTCAGGAAGCTTGTTGCATTCCCGAACAAGCCCTCTGGTTGTAGCTTCATGCTTTTCGTGCTTGGGGTTGTAGTGGGCTGGGACGTAACATGGATGTCTCGCTGAACCCTTGAAGCTATCAGTCCTATACCTTAAATTACCACAGCCTTCTTTTTATTTAGGTTCTGATTGTAATCATATAGACTTTACAGGAACCCTACAAAGAAGTAGGTTTTGGCAGTTCAAGCCAAGCTCCAGATTTATATGACGTGGCGCACTTTAAGGCACTCCAAGCATCAGCTCTCCCTGTTGACTGTTTACGTGCCTGACGGAACTTTCCCTCAGACTCCATGCGCCCATATAGTTTACACGTAAAGGGGTTCCTACATAGGTACTTTAAAGCTTAAGTGTGTATTTCATAGGTGCATGGAGCCTCAGGGTTTGGTGTTCTAAGACCCAAAATCGTTAGGGATCCGGGTCTTAGTCTTGAGGCATCTGGCGGGTTCAGGGGGTTTAGGCTTCAAGCTTTAGGCTGAAAGCCCACCTCAATCGTGAATGCAAGCTAGAAGCTCTGTGAAATTAGGCTTCGGTGTGTTGAGTTTAGGGTTTAGGGTCCAGGGTTTAGGGAATATCCAACTCAATACCTTCAATGTGGTTTGAACATACATACTCAAGAGATGCAGCAGGAGCGTGGATTGGAACGGCAAGACACGTACAATATGCCCGATACCTACGACGACGAAGAGATGAGCGGAAAAGGCTCCGCCGGTGTTTGCGGTTCGGTGTTCTGCTGCACGTGCTCCGACTTGGGCTATGAGTCTGAGGGTTTGGGGGTTTCCGGTTTAGGGTCGTGAAGTTGTTTGTGGGCTATAGGTTTTCGGGTATGGCAGGGTTTCGAGTTTCTCGAGATTCTTGTCGTGTTGGATGAAGGAAAACCCACTGTCCAAAATTTCCCTACACAGAGCGTGACTCGGCGACATCTGCGCGGGAAACCCTGAAACCTGGACCCCAAGTTCGAAATCCAAAGCCCTGCAGCAACGGAAGGGTCCAAGGCGTGAAGAGACCCGTAACCTAAACCTTAACCCCAAAACCTTAAACCTAACATCCTACACCTTAAACCCTAAAACCTCAAACCCTAAACTTAACACCCTAAACCTTGAACGCCAAACTTTAATACCTAAACCTAACACCTTAAACCTAAAACCTTAAACCCTAAACCTTGCAGACCTTAAACCTTCAACCCTAAACAACCCTAAACCTTAAGCGCTAACGCTCAACTAGACCTTCAGCAGTCAGGGTCAAGCAGGGTCAGCGACTTGGGCAATTAGGGTCTAGGGTTTTAGGGGTTTTGGGGTTTAAGGGTTTAGGGTTTACAGTTTACTGTTCCTTGGGGCTCCTTACTATACTTATAATGAAATATGTCCCCAAACCATGTTATACTCATAATTCTATTGTAGCCAGTGCCCGCCTTAGGGCCTCTGAGCCGGTGCCAGGAAGAAGGCACCCAAACACATTTATACTAGGTAGGGCTTTGGGACATTTTATATTTTCCCTTATTGGGCTTAAGAGGATCTTGTTCACTAATATTTTTCAAAAGCTTCAAAATTTTATATCCTTCAAACCCTGACCGTAAGCCCGAAGCTCCGAACCCCAGCGCGAAGCCGTACAGCTAGCTCGAAAACCCGAGATGGGCCGCAGAATCGTGCAGATGCACCGGGTTTGGGGGTTAGGGCCCAGTAGCCAGTAAGCCTGCACTTGAAGGCGAACACAGATTTGACCATGTCGTGACGGTGAGATCTCTACACCTCGTCTGTGATCCCTGTCTACGACTCATCCTTGAACTGCCCCTATAGTTCTCCAGTTATCTTAATCAGGGGGTATTGGGTTTATTCTATGGTCGGTAACCGACTATGACTATTCAGGTGCTGAAATTTGAAACCCGATTTCTCACGAAAGGAAGACCCTGGCACCTTGTCATACCGCCATTTCCCATCCTAAATGAATCATCTTCATTTAGGATGGATGAAAGCAGCCTGGCGAATGACCAATAATTACTACTTCTTAGGGTTCGTCAGAAAAAACACAGCAAAAAAAACGACACCTCACTCCGATGCTGTAGGCTCCGAAATTAGACGCCTCTAAGAGACGCCTAAACCCTAAACCTTAAGAGACCACAATCTCAACATCACGACCCAACACCCTCAACGAACTCCAGAACCTGAAGCCGAGTCCCAAACACAAAATCCTTCTTTCCAGGATAGGGGTTTAGAGTTTAGAGTGTCGGGATTTAGGTTTTTAGAGCCCGAAGAGCCCTTAACCCTGAACGCCGAACTCAACAAGGAAGCTATCTACACCCCGCGATTCTGCCTGCAGAAGGTCGGGATAAGCGCTTCGCGGTGCTTGAGCAACGCTACCAGCAAACCTACGACGAGTGCCTCGGCAAGGATGAGGACTTTCCTGAAGGGGTTGAAACTCTCAGACCTCCAACAAAAAGGCCTGGAGCCGCAAATCTTATGCCTTTTCAATCGGCCCGAGCTGTAGGGTGAAAGGCTTGAAGCATATAGGAGGCGGGTGAGCAACAACATCGCTTGGAATGGCTTGAAGCCGGTGCCGTACCTTAACTACTAAATCCTCAACCGTGCATGATTAACTCTTCAGGGCCTTATACCGTATACCTTTTAAAGCTGATAGCATCTCTTGCAGAGCTCTTATGCCCCCCCTTTAAAAAGATACCTTCAAGGAACCCTGTTTTACATCCTAAGCACCCGAGATGTCGGTGCCTTCAACGTGATTTGGCTTTAAAATTTGTAAGGTTTTGGTTGAAGGTTTAGGATTGATAGGGGTTAGGGCTTCGGCCTTGGGGTGCTTTGGGTTCAAAAGATTTAGGGCTTTGGGATCTCCCGGAAGCCCTTGGCACAAGGGAAAACACATGCAAGAACAGGAAAGAACATGTGGGGACAACCTATAGTCTCCCTTGTAGTTCTTTTTTTGGCTGCACAGGTCTAGTATTGAGGATCCCATAGCTTGACCTACCAAACCCTTCTTTTTTGTAGGGTCCCTATCAACTCCATATTAGGGTTCATAATAAGAACCTACAAGAAAGTAGGGTTTGGCAGGTTAAGGTAGTGTAAGAGGGAGCAACGGAGACTATGGGTATAGGTGCACCCTAAATCCCACAGCAACCCAAAACCTGAAACCTGAAGCACCAAAATCCTCAGGTACCGATCCGTTCTCGACATATAACCCTAAACCCCTAAAGGCACAGCCTAAGCCTGCATCCCAAAGCCCAGACCCACTGTACGTGAGCTTCAGGAAGTGGCAGCCGAACGAAGAGCAGCAGCTGGAGGATGCGACTGTTAACAAGGCCCGCCCAAGAGGAATCTAGAGGTGTTCGGGTCGGTTTTTGGAGCTTGTAGTCTGGGAAAAAGCCTTGAATACGACTGCGGGAAGCATATTGCTCCTTGCTATGCATCACTACGGGAAGCATATTGCTCTTTACTTACATGCATCCCTATCGTGGTACTCTACATCAAATTCCCGGAAAATGTGAGGTGCGGGGTCGAGGAGAATCGAGGTTGAGCGCTTTAGAGGTTCAGCGGTTTTAGGCTTTAACGCCCGTGGGCACAAGGGATTTCAATTATTTTGGGCTGCTAAAGGGGAGTTTCCGAAAATTAGGGGTACCTTATTTTGGGATCCCTATAATAAGGATCCTAGGGTACTATATCAGGATCCCGAGGATCCCCCATTTTCGGAAACTCCCAAAAGGGGCTCTGCGAGGAAACTTCTCAAGTCTTAAGTCCCGCATCTCATAATCCCAGCTGGAGACAACTTCTCGCATGTGTGTATACATATGGGTGGTTGTCAAAATTAGGGTACCTTTTTGGGTCCCTATTATAGTAACTTAGTACGGCACCTATTATTTAGGGTACCCTGACAACTACCCATATATATATGTATATATATACATATATACATATACACATATCCATAATGCATATGTGTATGTACATAGTCTACTTCAGTTTTCAGCTATGTACTGTTACATGCCCGCTTCCCGTAGCAGTAGCCAGGCTCCACTGACGGTATTTGGGGTTTCAGGGAAGCAGTGGAAAAGAGGCTAAGGGCTTAAGGGAAGTTCCGTGTTTAGGATCGAGAGCTTTATGATTAGTGGGACTCACACACAGCCGGCGCTCACATGTGCTCTTCTGGTACACGGCTTAGTCAGAGACACGCGCTCGGTTGTGTGGAATCACCGCTGTTCGAACGCTAGTGGCTTTCTTGTTGTATGTTGGATCTCTGCAATTCGGGGGACTACCTAATCCGACAAAACCGTTTATGGTTGCTTATTATGATTTGCTTACAAAAAGGGGCTTCAGGCAGGTGCTAACGGCTTCGAAACCTTCCACTCAAGGAAGCTATGAACCCACAAACTCCGAGGGGTTTCAGGATTTGGCGTCTGAGTCTGGCATTGAAGAGTTGGGTTCAGGCAGTTGAGGGTTAGGGTTTAGGCAATTTAGGCGTTTGGGAGACACTGCAAGCATTTTTGAGTTTGGGTTGTATAGCGTTCGTCCATTTAATTCGATTCGTACCGCTGCAGGCCGTGGCAAAATACGGTGCGCAGAAAGGCCTGGGCTCAGGGTTTTGGGGTTTATCGTTTAGGGTTTAGGGGGTTTGGAGTCTAGGGGGTCGAGGTGTCGAGGCTGTGGGTTTAGAACCCTAAACCCTAAACCCTTCCAGCGCGAAAGTACTTCTGCTGGTGCGCAGACATGGATTTTGTTGCCGAAGCCCTTCCTCGGAACCTGAAACCGCAAACCCTAAACCATAACCTAGTTTAGGGTTTAGGGTTATAACCTATTCTTTGATTAAGTTTGTTTAGTTACTCGGGTCTCTATGCAACGGCAGGATGACGTGGTTCAAGTCTACAGAGTCTTCGATGTTCAAGAAGCTTAAGGCAGCTTGCTGTAGAGTGAGGTTTAGGGTTTAGGGTTTAGAGTTTAGGGTTTAGGGGAAAACTAAATAATTGGTCGTAGTCTCCGTTTTTAGAGTTTGCTTTGTGGGGCATGTTCTCATGTTTGAACCCTTAGTGCTGGCACCCAAGGCGGCAAACCATACGAGACTTATGCTAGTACTGTGATACACACACTCACTCACTCACGAGCTAGGGTTTAGGGCTTAGGGCTAGGGTTAGAGTTTCGCGTTTAGGGCCTTGTGTTTAAGGTTTAGAGTTTAGTGTCCAGGGCTTGTGCTTCAGGGTTTAAGGTTCAGGACCTCATCCTCAAGTGGCTGCCAGGCCGAAAGGAGAACAAAGACAAGACGCAGCAGCCTGGCGCAGTAAACCCGCAGTTAATATAGGGGTATGCATAGTAGCAGCAAGATCCTCTTTTTGTATTACAAGTTAATGACAGTTAATGTTATAGTGTTATAGTATAGCCCTTACTCCTTCCAATAATGCAGGCCGCCGACATTAGCAGCCCAACGCAGGACAAAAGCAGCAGAGTTCACCAGAGACTGCACGGTTTAGGGTTTAGGGCTCTAGGGCCACTGCCTTGCGTTTGGTGTTAATCTTAGACAGCCAAGTGTGTGGATATCCGCATCCATGTGTTCTTTTTAATGCGCGGACCAAAGCCATACACCCGCCAACATGCGGCGAAGGGTTTTGGGGGTTTACTAAGGACCAACCTTTCGTCAAGGACTCACATGGGGAAACCATAACAAAAGCTTCACGAGGTACATGTAGGATTGAACAATTAGTAGAGTTATTCCTGGGTTCTGACTCTGACTGCAACAACTCTAGCAAGCTATGCTCCAAAATCCGATTCTAATGATTCGGACCCCTATAATTATTTCGTGATGTTGGAGGGTTCGGGCCTGCTATGGTTGGGTAATCTTGACAACTAGGGCACGCGGTTTACGGTTTTCGGGGGAGGGTGAGGGCCCTCGACAGCTCAATCCAGAACCCCAGATCCTCAGTCCTTACCTTAAGGACGAAAAGAACCCTAAAAGGGTTTAAGGGTTCATATACTTTATAGGTATGCAGCTGTTGCCAACCAGGCCTGCAATCTCCTAGGGCCAGTAAACCCCTAATTAGCCCTTAAACCCTGAGCCCGTAAACCCTAAAACCAAAACCTTAGCCCTCAACCCTAACCACCCTAAACCCCAAATCCTAGACACTAAACTCCTACCTCCTGATGCTCTCGGTCACGGAGATTGCTTCCACTGAGGTACGAGCTGATCCTGGAGGCACGGGGTTTAGGATTAAGAGGATTAGGATTTAGGGATGTTTAGGGTGTCTGGGTTTTCTGGAGGCACAGGGTTTACGGTCAGTTTACAGGGTGTTAGGGTTTGGGGTTCAGGGGTCTCGGGTTCGCACCTGCTCCCAGGCCCTGTAGTTGAGGAAGAATTAAGCCTTGAATCATACCGAATGTCCGTATGTTGAAATTCTATTGCTTGGTTAAGGGGTTTGGGTGGCCCTGAGTATCATGGCCTTCAGCCTCTTCTGGCCTATAGGGACACAAAGTTTAGGAAGAGTCCGATATACTTTCAGCCCCACATCCCGGATACCTGCCCGTGATGTGTGTCTGTATGTATGTATGTATGTATGTATGTATGTATGTATGTATGTGTGTATGTATGCATGCGCGCATGTATGTGTGTATGCATGTATTCTTTTACTCATATGTTCGCACATGTATGTAAATATATGTATAGACATATGTAAATAGATCTTATGCATGTATGTGTATATATATATGTATATACACGCCTGCATGTATGTACACACACACGATGCAACTCACCTCGTTTTCTTCGTAGGGACTCTTAGGGGGGTAGGGGGGAGTAAATAGGCCTTATTAGGTCCTTATTATGGGCATTAAGGCCCCCTACCCCTACCCCTCTAAGGGTCCCTATGATTTCTTGCAGCTGCGAGGATGCCGTGGAGTTTGGCGAGGCGGAAGTCGTCGGCGGTAACTTCAAGGCACAGCTCTGGATTAGGGTGTGGGGTTTAGGGTTCAGGGTTTAGGGTTTAGGGTTTAGGGCTTTAGGGTTTATGGTTTAGGGTTTAGGGTTCAGGGTTTAGGGTTTATGGTTTAGGGTTTAGGGTTCAGGGTTTAGGGTTTATGGTTTAGGGTAGCTAAACCCCCCAAAGATCAGGCTGCAGGCTTTATAGCCATGGCTCAGAGATGTTTGTCAGGAGCGGGTTCAAAGGTCAGCCAAATCTGAGGGTCCCTTGAAAGGAGATCTGCTCACGCGGTTTGGGCTTGAGGTTCAGGATTTAGGGGTCTGTGGGGTTAGAGGTTTTGGTGTTGGAGTGGGGGGGTGGGGGGGGCGGTGAGGGGGCGGAGACACCTAAGACCTACTAGTTGAGGGTCTCTAAGTTAAGACAAGTTCAAACCCTAGCCTAGGGCTCTAAGGACTCATATATTAAGGCTTTTGGGCCCAAAGATCATACTATATAAGGCTTTTGGGCTATCTTGATGCCTAGGGAAAGGTGCAGGAAAAATTTACCGAACGCTCTCCAGGCCCCCACCATCGCGGAGGGCCCGAAAGCAGAAGCCTCCAGCGACGAAGATGAGAAGGAGATGCACTTTGGGGCTTAGGGTGTTTAGGACGTCTAGGAGTTGAGGGCTTCATACTGTTGATGGACAAAATCCTGCATGACCTTAAGGACCCTAAACTATGGGAATTATGGTATATTCCTTATTATGGGTCATGCAGGATTTTGTCCATCAACCGTAGGGGGTGAGGATGTCGAAGAGTTTCCAACATCACAGCACGGGTGCACACTTGTCAGATTAACCGAGCATTCAGTGAACGCCCGTTGGATGTCATATCACATTCGGCCGCGGTCACTGTTGCTCATCCGGAATCTAGCACGTACGTGTGTTGCATGTGACAGTTCTATCCATCTAGGCAATTTATGTCATTGTTTTTCGGTGTCGTTGCCCGTTGACGAATCAATCAATGCTCAGGGCCTAAGTTTCTAACGAACCCTTCGAGATCGATTTGAGGCTTCGATGTTTTCCCTGGTATACGACTGTCTGCCGTGCGGATTCTTGGAAAGCGCCTTCAATTGCTCCGTGCCCTTGGCGTTCTTGTCGGTTGATATCGGCTCTGGACTAACTAGTTAGATTACATTGGCAGTATAAAGTTCACAGCACACCAAAGCCGTAGTGCCATACTTTATTCACGGGCTGGGTAGGCCCCCAACCGAAGTCCAGGACATGAACGTGCCGAAAGCAGTCCGCGATGCAAGAGCAGACAAGATGCTGAAGAAGGAGGTCACCAGTTGAAGGTTTAGGGGCTCTTTGTGATTTATGACATGAGACTATTCTATGCTCGTTTGTCTTCCGTTCTACATTGTAGTATATTATGTCATCTATGTCATGAGCTAGGGTTTTGGTACAGGGCTTGGAGTTTGGATGCGTTGAAGACTTTGGAGTTTGGGTTTTGGCTTTTGGGAGCTTTTTGGATTGAGTGTTTCGCGGCTTCAGGGTTCAGGTCCTGGAGGTTTAGGGTTTAGGGGTTTAGGGGTTTAGGGTTTAGGGTTTAGGGGTTTAGGGTTTGGGGGTTTAGGGTTTTAGGGTTCGGGTCTTGGAGACTTGTGTGATTCCAGGGCTTGGGGTGGGTTTGGGTTGGGGGCTGAGGGCTGAGGGCTAACCCTAAGGGTCCAAGTACCTAATTATCATATACTGTCCAAAATAGTAACCTACATAACTACTATCCTAACCCCGAGTACCTAATTATTGGGTCCTTTGGACCCTTAGGCTAAGGATTTTGTGGTTAGGGTTTAGGGTTTAGGGTTTAGGGTTTAGGGTTAGGGTCGGCTTTTGAGAGGACCAGCGCAGAGCCAGAGCTCTAAGGCCACATCAAGATCACTATAAGCTGGGCTTTGGAGTACCATACTTTAATACTTTTTTCTTAAAGGAACCCATTATGAAATACAAGGTTTATACTTTTTTCTCCCTGGTTACTTAAAAGCCCAGATAAAGTTCAAAGCTTTCGGGTTCAGGGTACACTGGGTTTAGGAGGTCAGACAAGGCGCGTGCCGCCCAAAATCTGCTAGTTTTTGTACTCGTGCAGAAATGTTTTTGACTTCAGCAACCCCTAAGCCCAAAATTTCCAAGCCCTCAGTACATTCTAAAGTAAAGCTTAGACATAAGAAATCTATGCAGTTGCTTCCTAGCACCAATTCCGACGCCCTAAACCCCATGCCATGCATTGAACCCTAAAGGTTGCAAGTCAGCTAAGGGTTTCAGGGCTCAGGTAGCACCTGACACACGGAGGTTGTATACCAAGGTCCCTAGCTCAAACAGGCAGACACGTGCAGACAGACAGAAACACACTGCAAGAGGTTTAGGGTCCACCCTAAACCCTGCACCCTAAACTCCAAATCCTGAACCCTGAACCTGAACCCTAGCCCCCAAGCCCTCCGAAATGCCTAACCCCCGCACCTGAACCTCAAGCCCTGAACCGTACCAGCACCCCCCAACAGTGTACCCTAAATACCCACGATTAGGGACCCTAAGGGCTCCCGAAAGGGGTATTTGTGGGGTGCTGGTAACCCCTGAGAGCCTTTGCATCTGGGTTTGGAGCTCCCTTGGGCGCACGCGAGGCGGATAAGCTGCTGAAAGACCGGAAGTCGCTGCCTGTGTACCTCTACAAGGCAGCGATGGTTAGGGTTTAGGGTTTAGGGATTTGTTGTGGGAGTTTAAGATTTATAGTAGAAGCCGGAAAGTTGGAACATGGCTTTAGGATGATTAGTGCTGGGATCCCCCTATACTTTACTCTAAGGCCAGGAGGAGAATGATGTTCCAACTTTCTGGCTTCTACTTTAGNTAGTAGAAGCCGGAAAGTTGGAACATGGCTTTAGGATGATTAGTGCTGGGATCCCCCTATACTTTACTCTAAGGCCAGGAGGAGAATGATGTTCCAACTTTCTGGCTTCTACTTTAGGGCTTAGGAGTTTATGAGACTGAGAGCACCATGATGATGCCTTTACAAGGCAAGGATGACTTGTTGTGTATTGGGCTTAGGGGTTTAAGGTTTAGGGGGGTCTATGGGTTTAGGGCTTGGGGGCTTTATGAATGTAGGGTTTAGGGCTTTAGGGCTCTAGGGTTTAGGGTTTTAGGGCCCTAAGGGTTTGGGTTTTACGGTTTGTGTATTGAGTTTAAGAGTTTAGGGCTGCGGGAGTTTATGAGAGCACCACGATTAGATGACGTTGCTGGTTATTGCTAATTATTACCACAACCGTTGCACGTAATGACCTGTTTCCTTTTTTCCCGCAGTACTGCTTCTGTTCGTTGCCACCCCATGCACTGCTATCCTTATGCAAATCATGGCTTATTTGTCCTGTTGTCAGTACATACTATTGTCTATTGTCGCCATCACGATTACTACCTTCTTCTCATCAATACTTCTGTGACTCCCAGTTGTTGCTTGATTGATCTGCATGCTGCGCTTCAGTCTGTAATCAGGAAACACCCTAAACCCTAAACTCTAAACCCTAAACCCTTAGCCAGTTTTCTGGTGTTCGTTCTACTGAAGCCTTGCTCCCGGCTCGAGGGTGGGAGGGAAGATGCTATTCTTTAAGGGTCCACGTGCCCAAATAGCAAATACATGGACCGCAATGTACCTATATGGGGACGGGACTACTTTAAGGCCGCCATATATACTATTTGGGTACATGGACCCTTATGGATTGAATCTCCCTTAACCCCCAACCCCATATTACAAACCCTAGTCCTAGAGCTGTCCCCGCGCTGAACCCAAAGCAAATCCTAAACCCCAAACACGCCCGAAAGCCTGAAACCCTACACCCACACCCTTTACCCTACCGAGACCCCCCAAGTACCCTCTATTCTACCCCCAAATTCTCACTATTTGGGACAGGACTGTAAGGGCTCTATTAAAGGGCCCTTGGGGGGTTCCTGGCGCAACTCTAAACCCTAAACTTTTAACCCCAAACCCAAAATCTTAAACCCTAAACCTTAAACCCTAAACCCAAAACCCTAAACCCAAAACCCTAAACCTTAAACCCTAAACCTTAAACCCAAAGCCCTGAAGCAGGGAGCCTCCAAGACTCCTTCAAGCGAAAGAGTGTAGAAGGTTTCAGGTTTAGGGTTTAAGAGGCTTAAGGTTTAGGGTTTAGGATTTAGGAGTTTTAAGCTTGAGGGTTTAGGCTAAGTTGAAGGTTTAGGGTTCAAGAGGTTTACGGTTTAGGGTTTAGGAGGTTTAAGGTTTAAGGTTTGGGCTAAGTTGAAGGTTTAGGGTTTAAGAGGTTTAAGGTTTAGGGTTTAGGAGGTTTAAGGTTCAGGGTTTAGGTCGTAAGTGTTTCTTGCCATCGGGGTTGTAAGCTGGGGTTACATAGGGTTTCAGTTAAACTTTATGATTTGTCGGCATCCTCAATGTGTCTACATTAGCCTATGTTATGAATACCTCCGAACCCTGTTCTAGTTCTTAAGGCCCTTACATTACTCGGATATTACAATAGGGGTCGCAATAACTGGTGTTAGTACCCCCCGTAGAGTAGGGAGAAAGCCTGCACACTACCATCTCGCAACAGTCTCAGGCCTTTCTGTTGTTGTAGAACGGACCCTCAGTGATCATGAAGGCCCCTATATTCAATGTTGAACCCCAGGAGCCGAGGTGGCCGTTGTTATGGCGGGCTAGTGTCCTTATCGAACCCCTAAAGAATCTCTACAAAACCTCTGTAAAATCCTCACGGTTAGCGCGCTTGCAAAACCCGGCTTCTAGGGAGAGCTTTTTTGGTGACTCCTGATCTCTGCCAAAGGCGCCATTGCTTGAGGCTGTGCGCGACTACCAGGCGAGCATCCATCTCCCGCTTGATCCTTAGGAAACGTATCTAATTTTTGTGTTTAAAGCTAAAATGCAACGAGGTCCGGTGCTTCCTTGAGGCCTACTCTAAACCCTAATTACACGTGTTTTTAGGCAGCTGTAGTCTTCTCCTTGTGTGGTACCATCGATCCGAGATCATATTGCCAGAACGCGAATGTCCAGAATTTTATGACTGACTTCTTGAACGCGTGGAAATTTTACAATCGTGCGAAGCGTCCAGCGCCGGTGTTTATCGAGCTGCAGAGTTTGGATGGCACGCGCACCGCGATTGCGGCAACAAAAGCTGCTGCCTTGCCTTCATGCTGCTGCTTCCGAAGTGGCTGCAGCGATTTCTCCTGATCGATCCAGAGAAGAGGGGGTTTAGGGTTTAAGGTTTAAGGTTTAGGGTTGAAGGTTTAAGGTTCAGGGTTTAGGGTTCAGTCCCTCCTGTGTTATCAGGACGCAAGACCGCTTGAGCGCCCTGAACCCGGATTGTGTAGTTCTAGCGGTTGCGCCTGGAAAGGGTGATAGGCTAAGTAAGCAGTTTGGATTTGAACATTTGGGGTAACCGGGGATCCCTGCCCGGAACCCCAAACCTGTAGGGGCTCTGGATGCGCCTGGACAAGGTGATAGGCTGCGTAAGGGGCTTGGGTTAGGGTTGAACGCCTAAATCCGAAAACCCCAAACAATACGAAACCCCTAAAGTTACTCTAAACCCTAAACCGGGGCCCGAAAGCTTGCAGCCTTGAAGGCCCTAGAAATAGTACTGCTCCGAGGCCAAAGGGTTGAGGTGGCCGTAGATAGAAAACTGGCCTACCAATGGTAGGGTAGGTGTCGGTAAGGCTGCCCAAACAGACACATGTGTAATGCCTGGCCCGATTTACACCCGCGCCCCCGTCAAGTAAGTATGTACGTACTTGAGACAGCCATCGTTCATGGTTCAGGGTTTAGGGTCGGCCACGATTCCTTACGCGAAGCCCGAAGCTGCATAAACGCCAGGCCTCTGCTATAAACATGTCAGTGGCCCCACCAGTCGCTGCCTCTCATGACCCCAAACCCGTAACACACCCCAAGCCCCACTTAAAGCGCATATTGGGGGACTTGTAACCCCACATAAGACTACCCATGAACCTGCAAGTGATCGTATAGCCCTAAACCCTAAACCCTAAACCCTAAACCCTAAACCCTAAACCCCAAACCCTAAACCCTAAACCCTAAACCCAAACCAATAGCCCTGTACATTAGCGTGCCTGCCTGGATGCCCCACAAGAACACGTCATAGACACAGAAGTCGGTGAATTACTTCCTGTACTACGGCTGATGGACAAAATCCTGCATGACCCTAAGGACCCTAAACTATTCTTATAATGGGTAATGACCCACAATAAGGAATATACCATAATTCCAATAGTTTAGGGTCCTTAAAGTAATGCAGGATTTTGTCCATCAACCGTAGGTCTCCCTGTGGGCCCTTTTCCCTTTTTGTTTCGAGTTCTCCTCAGTAAAACCGAATAGTGGGAAAACGGGTACCCGTAACTCGTAACTTTAAGGGGCTTCTGCGGGCATAGTCATTATAGTGGTACCATAATACACCGCATACCCCAACACTCATTTCTCATCAGTAAGGCCTCTGAACTACTAGCACCTGCTATTTTGTAGGTTTTTGATGGATTCCATAGTGGGGGTTGAAATAAGAGCCTACGAAGAAGCAAGTTCTGGGAGTTTGTGGTCTGAGAAACCAACGAGAAGGGCCCTAAAAAGTCGCTGGTTTCATGAAAGTAGCCGCAGAATCGACTAACCCTCGACCTGAACAGCTTTGGGTTTATGGTTAAGGGTTTATGGTTCAGGGTTAAGGGCTTAGTGTTCATGGTTTAGTGTTTAGGGTTCAGGGTTTTGTGTATAGGGTTCGGGGTTTAGGGCTTAGGGTTTCTAAGGGCTCAGGGTGTAGGGTTAATACGGGCTAAGGGTTCAGCGAGTTTAAGGAGGTTGCTTCGCATCATCTGAGTTGAGCTCTCGCCTAAGGCAAGACACTTCCGTGAGGGGCTGTTTCACGAAGGTAATATAGGGGCCTTAATAATTAGAATATGGTTTTGTGGCCCATTACATTAAACTACAATTATAATAAGGAACCCCCAAAATAGTAAAGGTAATTATTGAGTCCCCTATTTTTTGGTCGAGCGACAAGTTTCATGTAGCATCGCGATCTCATGAGAGGAGCTGCTTCCATCCTCGTCATTTGTGCAGATTCTTCCTTGCGTCCTGCCATAGATATTCATAGTCCCTATTATACATCTAATATAATATCCCACACAACCCGGTTTTAGTGATTCAGCACCCTGTCGCACGGAGGTGCTGATCATCGTTGGGGAGACCGGCTCTGGGAAGACGACGCAGATCCCGCCGGGAGCTTCTCAAGTGGGGTCTGCAGGGGTGAGGTCGGTTTAGGGTGTAGGGTGGTTGAGTCCCAGTTCACCACAATCAGGGGGGGCTCAATTGTCGGGAGCGGTCTGGCTCAAGCCCGTCTTCTAGCCCGAAACCTCACTTCTTCAGGCTTCGCACAGTTTCTTGGCACACCCTGATCGGCTACACAACCCTCGACCCTCAGATATGTACCTTGATTGTTTGTACAGTGCTGAAGCCTCAAAGCCTGAAGCATGAGGCCTTCTCGCAAGCCCACTCCGAAAGAGGATTCCAAGCAGTCGGAAAAATATTGGGTTTAAAGTTTAGGGCTTAAGACTTCTTGTAGAGGCGTCAGTAACTAACAATGTTATTGTATAGGTCTTTATATACCTTTATCATCACCTTGAAGCACGAAACCCAGCATGCTAAATCCTACGCCCTACTCAAATCCAATCAGAACCCCTAACAGTCCCAACAGTGTACCGGAGGCCAATAAGAACTCAGCAAAAAACGCATGAAACCTTGTACCACTCTTCTCCTCTCATCAAGGCACCCTTCTTGAGTTTTTGCACTTGGCTTAGGCAGTACCTCCACGAGGTTGGCTACTCGAAGATCGGCAAGATCGGGTGCCTTGGCAGACCATGGTGGCTTTGGATTTCAGGGTTTGTTCAATGCTCTATAGGGCTTTGGCGTGTTTTGAAAGCGTTTAGCGCGTTGTTTCTGTTTTTGTTGTTTGTTGTTTCTGAGCGCTTACAGGCCAGGCTTCCGGAACATTACACAGGAAAGCCCTGCAGAAGACTGAACGCCAGAGCTTCCATAGTAAGTTGTTTTTGCAGGTGCACGCAGCCCCGTCGAGTCGCGGCGATGTCTGCTCTTTGGTCAACTTAGTAGCTGAGTGGATACACTTTACACTTTTTGTAGTACCCATTATAAATCTAAAAGTGTACACTTTTTGGGGCTTATGAACTCAGCAACTAAGTCAAAAGACTCGTAACTTCTCAGGATCCAGGGCTCAGCAGAGTTGCAGACCGTGTAGAGTTTAGGATATCTAGGGATCGGGATCTATCGTCGCCTGAATAATTCATCGCAATACCTCCGTAGAATCCCGATGGCATACAAGAAACGTAAACCCCCCAAACCTATCTAGGTAGTTCTCAAAATTAGGGCGCCTTTTCGGGTCCTTGTGATAAGGGTGCCGTACTACATCAGGGACCTAACAACGGAGCGCAACTTAGAGAACTACCCAAATAGCTACCAACAGTATTCCGTAGGGTTCCTAAGGGTTCCTAATTATATATGCCTGTACCATACAGGAGCCCAAAGCCTTTTCGAATTAACCCTAAACCCTTCACCGCCGAAACCTATATGTAGGCCCATACATTACTGGGGTTGTAGGGTTTGCTGCTCCAGACTTGTGGCTTTCTCGCCGATACACAAGAGATCAGCATGACGGCTTCTGGCAGCGTAGTTTAGGCACCTTAAGGGCTATGATAGGGTTTTGGGGTATACTTCAGTATAAGTCAGACCAGGAGCCCTAAGGAATCGCATGGGTAACTTTTCAAGCTTATCTGTATTTTATTTGGGATTCTGCACGGGATTAGAAGTGCATCTAGGAACCGAGAGGGTGTAACAAGGCTTGTACTGTAGGGCTAAGGATCCGGGAGTCATTTTGTCCTCAAGATAATTTGTGCAGGCTTTCTGGGAGTGGAAAGACAGAGGTCGGAGGAATCAGCTGTAGTGTCCCCCAAGGGTCCCCATATAGCACCTTAAACGCTGCATGGGGGAGGGCCTTGATAACAGGGCTCTGGGGCCTGTAGGCTTTATTGAACAAGTTGAAGGGTCGCTGGGGCTGGATTTATGTTTCGGAGTTTAGAGGTTTAGGTGTTTAGGGATAGGGTTTAGGGTTTAGGGATTAGGGTTTGATTAGGGATTTGCTTTGTTGCGATAAGCAGGTTTGCGTTTTCTGCGTTTAGAGTCCATGGACGCCGGGGTTGAAGTCGCGGGGTTGAGAGCCACACCCAGTCGGCCAGGGCGAGAAGCTTTCAGCTTTAAGTCTTCTTTCCTGCGACTACTCCTTGCACCTGCTTCCGATCCCATGTTCGTGCCGCCTACACCCTAAACCCTAAACCCGTACCCTAAACCCTATTCCGCCTACCTACCCGAGTTTAAGCCATACGATTTCGCTCCGAAGTTCTGCCACCGACACCTGCTGCCGCCGTCCGATGCTTTCAGGGACTGTTGAAGTTCAAACCCGCGCCTGAACTGCAGCTGAGTAGGTTTCACTATCATTATTATTATATTAGTAGTATTATTGTTATTAGTGTTATTAGTATTATTAGTATTGTTTCTGGAGCAATGAGTTTCTGGGTCTTGGGCCTGCAGTTAGCCCCGAACACACGGTTTGGCTTTCAGGTTGCGGCACGGGTGGCGAAGGAATACGGCCGGAGCCCCAAGCCGTGCTGCCTCGGCCGGGACAATTAAGCATCAGCTTTTAGCATTCAGGGATTTGGAACCTTTCCGACTAATTGCCTAAACTCACTCTGAACCCCAAACCTGAAGACAAAGTGCGATGAAGGCTTTATCACTCTTAGCCCTGGCACCTCACAAAGCTGCGAGGTGAGGAAGGGTACTAGATGGGCCTTAATAATTAGAATGGGTCTTGGGGGCCCATTATACTATAACTATAATAAAGAACCCCACATTGCAGTACCCTTATAGGCCCCTATTATAGATCCCTTATAGGAACCATTAGGAACCCTTTAAGGGAACCCTATTCTCATCATTAAGGCCCTGATATTCGGGGGCTGGATGATCACGTTCTTTTATTAGGGGGCTGGATGATCACGTTCTTTGTGGTAGCAGTCGAAGGCCTCCACGCACCTGAAGCCAAGCACGAGTCCTTTGAGAAGAATCATGTGGGGTTTAGAGTTCGGGGTTTAGGGTCCAGGGTTCAGGGTTTAGGGTTTAGGGGAACTAGTAACTTTCGACTTGAAATTCAATGCCGCTCATCTCCCTGTCGGTGCACTATTCAACCGCCTGCTTTGCAGGCTGCAAGATTGGTCATGAAGTTGGCTACAACATCCGTTTCGAGGACGCGGTGTGTCAACCCTAAACCCTAAACCCTAAAAACTAAACCCTAAACCCTAAACCCTAAACCGTCACTGTGTGGTCGAATCCTAGACCGAAACCCGTGAGCTCCTGAACCCTTCAACGCGAACGCGGCCATAACTCCAAATCACTTACCCCAGAGGGTCCCACATACACTACCATTATGGAATTAGGTCCCCAAAACCATAATGGGGATGGTTTTTTTGGGGCCTAATTCCATAGGTAGTGTATATGGACCCTCTGGGTACCTTTTCAAGAGCTCGGATAAGAAAACCATAATAGGGAAGCCTAGCAAGGAAAGTTTTATAGGGTCCAGGCACACCTTGCGCCTTACAGTCTGACCCTAGACCCCAATCGCCGAGCCCTGAACTTTGGCAGTGAGACTTTGCGGTTCTTGTCTTAGGGGCTGAGTAGGTAGCCTTTAACCTTTTGGGCTTTGTATAGCCCTACTATAAATCAAAAGGTTAACCTTTTTGGGGCTAGGGTACTCAGCCACTAAGTTGTCGAGGCAGTGAGGCTGGCACATCGTTCACACCCTTTCTGGAAGCTACGGTTTGGTTTTAGGGTTTAGGGTTTAGGGTTTGGTTTTAGGGTTGGGAAATGAAACTCCCCCCAAACAGGCAGTCCACCTTGTTGAGTTCATCGATGGTGGCCCACCGTACGCGCGTGGTTCAGGCATAGGGAAGTCTCTTTTCGAGGTTGGCTGGACCCTCAATCCTTACACCCCGAAATCCCAATCCTCCAAAAGCTAAATCTAAGTCGAAATCTTAAGCCCTAAACCCTAAACCGAAACCTTGATCCCATAACACTGAACGGAACTGGTGAAGGATTGCACCACAGACCGCACCATCATTGAGTACATGACGGACGGAATGCTCTTACGGAGCTTTCTGTGGGGATCCCAAGAGGTTGAGGGTTTAGACGAGGGTTTAGTAGGGTTTAAGTTTAGGGTTTAGGGAACCACGGCTGTCCATGCACAACGTGTGCGTGTGCGTGTGAACATATATATATATACATAACATAAGCTGAGTGTTCCCTAGGAAGCATGGCGCTTCAGCGCAGTACGCCCGGGACATGTATCAATATGTCAATAAGGTGCTGATAGTAAGAATGGGTAGAACACCTTCCTTCATTGAGAACCTCTCCGTGGTTGCGGTTCCAACTCGAGAGTCATGGCTTTTAGTTCACGGATTTGGACGTTTGGTTCGGGCCTGGGGGTTCTTTTTATGGTTGGGGCTTTAGGGCTTTTGTGTTGAGTTTAGGTCGCAATTGTAGAGAGGGCGTGATGCAGCTTCGTCTCAGCTGGACCTACTCATGCAAACTCATGGACCCACAGGCACTAACCGTAACTATACGTATATGTATATGTATCAGTATAGATATAGGTATAGGTATAGATATATACATAATATATGTATATTTATGTATGTATGTATATGTTTGTGTTTATGTCGAAGTGTATATGTATGTGTGCACGTTTATTTATATGTCTAGGTGTACATATATGTAAATGTATGTGTATGCGCATCTGTACATGTATGTGTATGTGTGTATATACAAATATAAGTATATATGTGTATATATAGGAAGAGAGAGACATATGTACATGTTTATCTATATGTAACTATATTCACACATGTGTGTATGCATCCGTATATGTATAGGTGTATGTATACGTATATGTATATATATATATGTATATGTACAAACATATCTACATGTCTTTGTATGCAATGGATAGCTAGCTTGTGTTTGTATGTGGATATGTATATGTATACGTGTGTGTATGCATATATATATATATGTATTTTCGTTAATGAACATACAAACATACGTACATGCATACAAGCAAACAAACACTGATACATCCATACATTCATTCATACATACATACATACATACATACATAGGAACATACATACATACATACATATATATATACATATATTTATATATACCTATCCATGCATACATACATCGCTATATTTGTACATAAACATGTACGTTTTCTGTTTGCATATGCATTTGCATGCATGTGTCTGTATATATATCTATATATATAGATAGATATGTACATACACACACACATAAATACATACAGACACGAAGGCTTGTGTCCATGTGCGTGCATGCGCAGCCTTGATTTTTGCCACCCTCCGAGGATATTGGATTGCATAGTGTCTGGAGGATGACAAATTAGAGGATTTCGCGCTAGGAATGTCTAGTCTATTGAGTTTATAACTAATTACAAGCCGATCCCCGGCACCTCCCGAACCTCAAACCCTTACATCGCCCTGAACGCAACAAACCCTAAGCCAAGACTAAGCTTCATACTATTTCCAAAAAACTGTGCGAAGCATTTTCACAACCATTCTAGATCCCTTCAAAAACAAGCTGTGGACTTTAAGGCCTAGGCCTAAGCCAGTCATTGCAGCAGGATCTCGATGGTTTCAAGGGACCCGGGACCGGGGGTAGAGGTTTGGCACAAGAGCGGTATAATGTAGGTTTTAAAAGCTGAACCCCAACTTGCAAGCCCCAAACCCTAAGCCCTTGACCTCGACCCCCAAACCCCCAAACTGTGAACCCGAACTCACAAACACCAAATCCTCTTGGGAACTTGGACCTTTAGCCTGAGCAAGCCCGTCTTGTGACCTTTTCAGGGCCTTTGTGGTACTTATAGAACACTTTAAGGGAACTCTAAACGCTAAACCCTAAACCCCTAAACCCCTAAACCCCTGAACCCTTATCCCTAAGGAACCCTGCCTAGCCCCTTTAAAGGAACCTTCTCAAACCTCGCAGGCACGAGCCTGACATGGCTTCCTACTCTGTCGGGGCACCCTTTCTCTGGATTTAGGGTGTGGGGTTTAGGGTTTCAGGTTTTAGGGTTTTAGGGTTTTAAGGCTTTAGGGTTTTAGGGTTTAGGGTTTAAGCTTTAGGGTTTAAGGTTGAGGGTTTAGGGTCGAGGGTAAGGGTTTTAGGTTCAGGGTTCAGAGGTTGTGGCTTGTCGGATTTGGGCTCCCAGCGGGGTTAGGGTTCAGGGTTGCAGGCTGCAAGGGTTCTATGAGATTTCTGAGGGAACGGTTTGCATAGGAGATCCGAAAAGGTTCCGGTTCAATATGGGCTCTGAGGTTTAAGGATTTGGGAGGTTAAAACAATCTGGTTTGTTTTGTTGGTTGGGAAAGGGTTTAATCAGGTTTGAAGGGCTTTCCGTAACTCATATTATGAGGAAATGATGTTAGGGAGCTGTGCAGGTAAGTTTTAAAGGTTCCGCGTAGGTTTTAGGGCGGCATGTTGTTCGGGCAGCAGCGAAGCGGAGTGCGGATCCAGGTAGATGTCGGGGTTTGAACCATTCGTAAGGGTCTGAACTTGTAGTTATACTTTAGTACACCCCGAGACCCATTGCCATTCATTAGGGCCCGCAGTTATAGCCCATGTATGTCCATGTATACTTGGGTACATACTAGAACCCTCTTCTAGTTTAGTTGTTAAGGCCGTCATACTATTGCAGGTGGTGGATGGGCCTATCTCCGTGTTAGTGCTTCAAGGGTTTAGGGCTTTCGGATTTTGGGTTTCGGGCTTTAGGGTTTATGGGGTTTGGGGTCTCTGGGTTTGGGGTTTTAGGAGCATAGGGTGTTTGAGCTGTCATGAGATCCTGCGGAGATACGGTTGATGATATACAGCCTGCATTACCCATAATAAGGAATCCATAATAATAATTCCTATACGGGAGCTTCGTGATGTGGCATAGCATTCCCCGCTTAAAGCGACAATCGCAACCAACATTGGGCCGTAGCCTCGACTTGTGCAACCCTGATTATCCTAATTACTTGAAGGAAGTTTCGTGTCTAATCAAAAGCGCAGTGAGCGTATTTTAGGGGGGTATAGGCGTTGACGTGCTAGGTCCTGCGATCCGTAATTAAGCAGCCGGGCAAGCGAGAACTTAACTTTTTTTGCTCAACACGCAAAGACGTTTTGGGCACACATAACAGAAACTGCAGTAAGTTTTGTATGAGGCTTGCCCACCTTACACCGTGTACCCCGAGCAAAACAGGTAACGCACCTTGGAAGGGATGTTCGGCGACTCAGGTGATGATGGTGGACGAAGCGCACGAGGGGACCTCAGAGCCGGCATTGGCGTTCAAAGGTCTTTGTTGCCGAAGGTTGCAGGTGCCTACGTAGCCAGCCCCAAAAATCATAAACTCGGCTGTGGCAAGATCAATTTGCGGAATCTTTTCATGTGGATCTCCGTCCGGAAGGCTTCTTGAGAAAGTGTGGAATGGAATGCGAGGCAGTATTAGGAGACCCCATAGACGGGACCCTGCTCAGCCCTGCTTCGGGCTCTCTTAAACGGAGCCTTATTGAGAGGGTCTAGAAGGGTCCGCAGATCCTAACCGTTACGGACGGAAGCTAAACCCTAAACCCTAAACCCTAAACCCTATAAACCCTAAACCCTAAAGCCTAGGCCCTAAACCCCAAATGACGGTACATCTTGCGGTGATCCTCTGCTCACCTTGGAAAGGTATGAACACCCCCTGAGCTCCTGACTCCTCCAACATGTGATGTCCCAACTCTTCGGTTTTTGGGTTTGGGGTTTGGGGTTTAGGGTTTAGGGTTTGGGGTTTAGGGTGTAGGTTTTTGGGTTTGGGGTTTAGGGTTGAATAGGACCGTGACTCGGTACACGCCCCTGCGAGACTTTTGCGATTGCTGATCTATCGCTGACACCGGGATTCGGTTGCCGAGATAGTACAATCCGCTTACCCCGCCTTGGATTGCCTTTACCGACCATTGTGTTCATGAAGTCGTCTTACGATCGATCACGCAGTTGTGCCATGTAGTACCTAAAAAGGTCCAAGCGCCTGAGCTGTAAGTCCATAAGCTCTGAATCCGTAATTCCCCCCAAGCCCAATAGACCCCAAGCTGCCAACAGGAGTGTTGTTCACTCTGGCATGTGGCTCCTTGAACCCTCGCGGTTGGCAAAACCACACCGACTGGTAGCCGAGCACCTGATACCTCCAGTCCTCTGAGCCAAACCCTCAACTCCTGTAGCTTTTTATCTTGAAGCCTCTTTGTAGCTTCGCATCAAGGTTTTGGGTTTAGAGTTTAAAGTTTCCGTTTCGGCCTGCGGGTGTCGAGGATCTAGAGGCATCGCGAGCCAACTGATGCTTGTTTGATGGCTCAAGTGCGACAGCTAGCATCCCGAACCCGTTGTAGTCCGAGACAGTGCGAAGATCACGCACTTGAGAGTGCTTCGTGACGATGGCGGTCAGGATCAGCTGCGGCCTAGTTTTGTTGTTTGGGGTGAAGGCTCTGGTCCAGCCACCGGCAAAATCCGAACAGGTGCAGGTATTGGGATGCTTCGGTGGCTCAAGGCCCAACTCGATTCGGTGTCAGGACGGCAAGCTTCTCGGTTCTTGTTGAGGAACCTTAACATCGGTTGCCCCTAATTGGTATGTAGTAAACAAAACATTCCTTTCGAAATTAGTCTTGCATCTTGTTGGGTTGCTTCGCTAAGAACTGAGGTGCTTCTACAGATGCGTCCACCTCGACTCCAACAGCACAGAGCTGGTTTGCAAGGAGCAAGAGACTCTGCACATGGTGGGTGTCAGTGCCGGCGGCATAAGCTGGGCGTGCCAAGACCTCATTTCGTGTCCAGCAACTTGGTAGTCCAATTCGCATTATTGGTAGTTCTTAGCCTGGGCTTTCCAATTTAGGAGAGCAGCGTTGCTTGGCTCTTATTTCGTGTTGAGCAAATTGGCAGTTTTATTTGCGTCGTTGGTGTGTTACAATCCCATCTGTTCAACCCAGGAGAGTAGCCTTGCTTCAGTTGATTGCTTGGTTCTGTGTAGGAACCAGGAAAATCGTCAACTAAGGTGAAGCCAACCCTTGTCGGATGCAACTGCACCGTTCAAAAGACTTGCATTTGGAGCTGTGACTACTGGGGAGGCTCGAAATTACACTGCGACGCAAACAGCCTCGAATTCCTTAGGCCCGGACGAGTTCTGCAATGTGCCGAAGGAAAAGATCCCGAGAAGTTGGGGGGGAAAATGGTGAACTGGGTCTGCTAGTTTCAGCCGACCACGACGTGGATGCCTTCAGATGTACAGTCTGTCTGTGCGTGTTTGCGCCAATCAGCGCGCATTTCAGTTTTGCAGGACTTTAATCTTGAACTCGAATCCCTCAGGTTCATGACGTGCTGATGCACACCTCGAAAGACAGAACTTCTTTTGGATTGCTGACGCACCGTCGCGCAATCATGCCTGATCTGCTTCAACTGACTGCTTGTACCGAGCTTCTCTTTTTTTGCTGGCAGACCTGTTGATGGCATGCGAAAGAAAGGTCTGAAGCCTTCCTGCGCGATGCTTGGGCCGTTCTGGCGCCAGCCATAACTTTATGACTTTAGGAAAACCTCAACAGCAAGGAAGCGGATTCTCTTTTACTTTATTGATTGAAGAAGTTTCTGCAGGATCTGGTTTTGGCGGCCAGGGACGTGGGGTTCCAGCAACCCAAAACCTTCAGCCCTCAATGCCAGCTTGTTCTGATAATATCCTTGGAACAGGGAGCCCCTGTGAAGGAGCACCGGTACTGCGAAGATGTTTGCTGGAATGCTTTGGGCTTCTCTGGGCAGCGATGCCCATAGCAAAGCCGTACAAAACCCTATGCGCTTTTCTAAAACAGCTTTAAGTGCAGACAGCACGCATGTTCTGAAGGAAAGGACTCTCCACACCGACGTGCTCTTCGGCCTGGTCAAGGATGTCCGTTCCCCTGGAGAGCAAACCCTGAGAACCCAGCATATCCGTTTTCCTAGTATGCTTTAATCTTCCATAATTAAGCGCTTTCTGGGAACTGCAGAGTTTTGGTGGTCAGGGTCTAGCGGTAGGGCGTGAAAGACGCAGAGAGAGATGGAGGGATGGAGAAGGAGAGAGAGAGAGATTTAGAAATATCGATACCGCATGGGTATCTACATATATACCTAAAGTATGTACATGTGAATTTTCTTTTCTGCATATGTACATATATCTCAACATGAAAGTGTTGCCTAGGTATGTAAATGCATTCATGTGATGCACGAAGCGGTCAGCACACACGTACGTACGTACGCGCGTGGGTGTGGTGTGTGTGTGTGTCGGGAGACAACGACCAACAGCAAAGCAATCCTATTGTAGTATTAATACGTAGATTTTCAGCATCTTCAAGCAGCTTAGAGTCCAAATGGAGCGCGACGTACCGATTTGTTAATACATGAACTGATCAGATCAATGAACATTGGGATACATGTTTACATCTTTGGTTCATGAGTATGTGTATGTGGGTATCATTATAGATGAAAACGACATACACAGAGACATGTGGATAAATGCGCATATCCGTATGTTCATTGTCATGCAGTGACGCATGCTTCCCTCGGCAAGATTTCGAAAAGAGCATCTTGCTGCACCAAGGAAGACTTTCTGTTGGCTTTGAAAGGTAACACAAAAATTCTAAGCCCTAAAGGTTAAAGCCCGAAAACCCTCAACATAAGCCGTAGACCCTCAAACGCGGAACCATAAAACAAAAAAAACTACCCCGCAAACCCTTGATGCCTAAACCATGAGATAAAGCAAGTTTCTAAGTCCTGAAGCTCTGCAACCCTGAGCGTCCAAGCAGCAAACAAGCATATACTCGCCTAAATACAAGCATATATAACTACTATCCCGAACCCAAATACCCTCAGAAAAGCTCCTATAGGGGCAATACATGGTCAAGCCCCTCAACCCTAATTCTAGACCCTAAGCCCCAGGTGGCGCGCTTCCGTCAAGATCTGAAGTTGATCATCTCCTCAGCCCAATCCTCGCTCGGCGGTGGAGTGTTGGGGCTGTGGGCTTACCTTAAAGACGAAATGAACCCTAAAAGGGTCTAAGGTTCATAAACCATATAGGGATTTATAGTATAAGGGTATAGGGCCATTACTTTTAAGGGTCTTTTCGTCCTTAAGGTAACGGGGAGGTGATTTTTCGGGTTCAGGGTTCCTAGGTTCAGGGTTTGTGGTGTAATCATGGTGCAGTGTTTAAGATCGGACCTGGCGTTTAGGTTTCTGGTTGGGGCCCAAAGGCCTTTCGCTAGACAGGGGGCTGCCACGAGAAAACCGCAATGCATCTCCACGAACGCAGGCGCAACGGAGACAACTTTATCCACCGCCCTTTACGAACATTAGCTCTTTTTTGGGATCTGGATTTAGGTTTGTGAGAACTTGTCCAGCCCCCCCACACCCTCAACCCGAAATCCCTCAAGCCTGCATGCTCGAACCCTAAACCCTAGAACTAAGCTTCTTAAAGCCCCATCCTCCAAATCCCAAAGCCAAAACCAAGCCCAAAGCTCGCCCCGAGAGTCCTTTGCCAGGAGGGTTCATGGCATGCAGGAGGGCTTTAAACGACGTCGTACATGGTGGGTCTACTGGGGAAGTATATACTATGCAGTGGAGCCCTAGACCCTAACCCTAAAGCCTAAACCGTAAACCGAAACCTCAACTCCCAGTGCGTGAAAATCCTACGCCGCAAACCCTAGCCTCGACCTTATACGCTGTTGACTCGAAAGGCCACGTTGGATGCCGAGAAGTTCTCCGAGTACTTCGACAATGCGAGCTGGGGGAGAGGGGCTTTGGGTCTCACTGTAGGGTTTAGGGTTTAGGTTTGAGGTTAAGTGCTTTAGGGTTTAGGGGTTTGAGGCTTAGGGTTTAGGGTTTGCGCTATTCGGGTTCTGACAGCTTTGGATTTAGCGTTTTGCGTTTAGGGCTTTCAGGGGGTTTAGTCCGGGCTTTTGGGATCGTTACGATATCGCCAGCACGGGCAGTCATAGTAGCATGAGAACGCTAAACAGAGCACAAGCAGTCGTCGTGCGGGTCCTGCAGCCCCAGACCCTACGACATAGGTGTTATCATGCATTATTCAACAGGGTATATTGTAGCGGTATGGCCCCTTCAAAATTAAACCCTATACGATAGTTACTATAAATACTATAATAATTAACCGTCCAGCAGCAAGTTTTTGGATCCGCTTTCGGAGCGAGCGCGATGTCATAGCCTCGACATTTTTCGGGCGATTATTCTCTCGTCCCTTTCGATCGCGCGAAAGTGTGTCAGAACGGGAGCGGATTACGGATATCATGCTCGCGAACCTCTGATTCTCTTCTGTCCGGTGTGTCGAAGACCTCTAGAAACGACGAGTTACACAACGGGAGTTGTTCGACTCATTTCGACCGTGAAATGCTTGAATTGCGACTCACGAAGGCTCGGCGCGGAAGAGAGTCAGATTTTTTTGACTTCGTGAACGATGATAAGACAAAGAGGACCCAAAAAAACCCAAAACCCTAAACCCCTGAACCCTAAACCCTAAACCCTAAAACCCTTAAACCCTAAACCCTAAACCGCACCATTGTGAGACAACTTCACATGGTCATCGTCACGATGACCCACAAGCCATGAGACCGTTCCAGGATCCCTTAAAGGATCTCTCTAAACCCTAGACCCTAATTAATAAGTAGACTTGGGTTTTGGGACCCATTATTCTATAATTAAAATATGGAACCCCCAAGATAGTATAGGCAATTATTAAGGCCCCTATATGAACCATAAATCCCTTAGTTACCCTTCAAGCAGCAAGTTCTTGGACCCACTCGAGAGGATCAGGGTCACGACGACCCTCAAGTCATCTCATGTCATAAGACCGTTCAAGGATCCTTTCAAGGAGCAGCAACCCTAAGAGGAGCCCTTCAGGGGCCTTTATAATCATGAGGGTTTAAAGTTTAGAGGTTTAGAGTTTAGGGGTTTAGGGTTTAGGGGTTTGGGGTTTAGGGCTTCCCTCATCTGCATCCAGGGCCTGAGCACCCCATATGGGGATCGGATTAATTAAACACCTGTAGCAATCCCTAGGCCATTAACCCTAGAGACGCCCTTGAAAGAATCTGACACAATATAGAGGTCAGAATATTTACGAATATTCGTCCCTTTTAGTCCCTGTCTAGTCATTATGACCCACAGGCGTCGATTTCTCCGAAGCTTGCCTAGGTAGGGTGTCACTAAAATCTCACGGTTCAGGGCTTAAGGGTTGTTGTCTCCAGTCATCTTGTCTTGTAGCTGTCGTCGCTTGCACTAACGCTCCATGTGCCCATATAGTATACTGTGAACCCTACAAAGTTGGAACATGAATTTAGGATAATTAGTGCTGGGATTCCCTATAACTTACCTTAGGGGCATGAGGATATCGATGTTCCAACTTTCTGGCTTCTACTGTATGCTTAGGCCTCCCGACCTACCACCCATATAATCCCATATAGGTACATGGAGCCTGACAGGGTTGGGGACCCTAAGCCCTAAACCGTGCAGAAATGTTGATAAGTTCACCCTGGTAAGTAGGGACCCCAAAAGGACATAAGGGCCTGGGCATTTTACAGGGATATCCCTACCTTATTCAAGGGGGTTTATATGGGATATCACCTTCCAGATTTTGCCCTAAGCCTTAAACTAAACCCTAAAACCCTTCAGTAAACCCTAAACTCTAAATCCCTAGACTTGAAACCCTCATGATTATAAGGGCACTGTGTTTGCTTGTGTGCTTTTTTGGGGCCCTGGCGGTAATAAAGCCGTGCCAGGCGCCTATCTTCAACGTCCCCGGCCGGCGCTATCCCGTTGGAGCCTTGTGCTGCGGGGTTGTTGGGGTTTAAGGGGTTTTGGGGTTTTGGGGGTTTTGGGTTTGGGGTTTAGGGGTTTAGGGGGTTTGGGAGTTTAGGGTTTAGGGGTTGAGCGGGTTTGGGGTTTGGGAGTGTAGGGTTTAGGGTTTTTTGGTTTTGGGGTTATGGGTTTAGGGGTTTGTCAAAGGAGACACTTGCCATGCTTGCTCGGCTATGGTGCTTTCAAGATGCCATGGTGCTCGCTCGGCTGTTTTGCCCCGGTCCCGCACGAAGTCGCAGGCTCACGAACTAGTGCAATGNTCAAAGGAGACACTTGCCATGCTTGCTCGGCTATGGTGCTTTCAAGATGCCATGGTGCTCGCTCGGCTGTTTTGCCCCGGTCCCGCACGAAGTCGCAGGCTCACGAACTAGTGCAATGGCCCCTGCACTATACACATAAAAGTGTCCCCCAAAGGCTTCGCGAGATGTTTTGTGCAGTGGTATTAAGTGCTCACGACTATCTTCTCATCTCAGGCAAGCCTTCGGCGTTTCGATCTATCGCTTGTAGCAGCCCTGCTCAGCCAGCTCCAAACAATGTAGTATGCTTGGTACTCCGACCTTTTCGATGCACTCAAAGACTTCAGACTATTCTTTGCTTCGTCCAAGGAATCTCGCTGGATGCTTGGATTGTAGGAAGCTGCAGTGCTGAACCTAAGTTGATTCATCCGAAACATACTGATGAGCTGATGTTTGCCCTTGAATCATTGAAAAGTGAAACAAGAGACAAATCTATAGCCAAGGAACTTGCCCTCGAAACTTGCATTTCCAAGGAGTTTTCCCTGGAAGTGTGGTAGTGTCGAATCTCGGTGGATTGTTCGATGCATCGTAGTGCCGGATGGCAGAGGAAATCGAGCCAAAAGTTCGGCGGGGAGGGTCGTCGTCTCGCTCAAGAAAGCTCGGGATTCCCTGGTTGATGGCGCTGCTTCGATAGGATCTCGTGCCGAAGGTGCATCCGTGGGCGGGTCTTCCACCTCCACATCTTCAGCCTGAATTATTATTAGGGTGTAAGGCCTTCGGGTTTACACGGGGCAAATCTACAAAGCATAATAAAATCTGATTTCTCGTAGTTCACCTCCTCCTCCTCATCGAGCCTGCTCAGCAGCTCTTTGCAAGCCACTGCTGCCGGATCCTCCTCCAGCT
This sequence comes from Symbiodinium sp. clade A Y106, assembly GCA_003297005.1. NCBI lineage: Eukaryota > Dinophyceae > Suessiales > Symbiodiniaceae > Symbiodinium > Symbiodinium sp. clade A. The sequence goes on along the minus strand of BGNK01001072.1, from coordinate 3,674 downwards.
CTTCCCAGTTGATCTCTTCCTGTTGTGTTGCTTTTATTTATTAAAGCATGCACTATCTGATTCTATTCCTCCTAGAGACTTAATGACTCCTAAATACTAAAGTGTACCGTGAGTATTGTTTTGTCTGGTAAAGTGATTCTGTTGGCACGAATCGTTGTCCTCGTCGTTCTGCTCCGTCTCCGGCGTCTGCTGCTTGTTCTTTTTTCGCTTCGCCTCTTGTTCATCCAACTTGCTCCGGATTTTGTCGATGATGCTCTGCGAAACATGATTCTTGACCGAATCCATATCAAGAACACGTCTGATCTTCAATCCTTTGCTTGTGTTCTTCGGAAGCCTGATGTCGGCTTCGCAAAGGATCTCGGTGATCGTAGCACTGTGCAACTTCAAGATCTCCATCGTGTGAACCAGATAGGCCACGAGGCTGAAACTCTTCACACTTCTTCGCAGCAGAAACCCACAGCCGCATTTGTCCTCGATCGCTTTGTTCGCCACATGGACCGTGTACTCAAACAGCTGCACCTTTGACGATCTTTAGCGGTGGTTCGGATTTTCAGAAAGTCTGTGTAGGAAGACTAACANATTTGTCCTCGATCGCTTTGTTCGCCACATGGACCGTGTACTCAAACAGCTGCACCTTTGACGATCTTTAGCGGTGGTTCGGATTTTCAGAAAGTCTGTGTAGGAAGACTAACAAAAAACCTCGGGCCTCGCTGCTCTTGAGCAAAAACCGATGCATGAGTGTCCTTCGGGAATCCGTGCTAAAAAATCAAGAAGTTTGTCTCAACACCTATTTCTGTTACTCGTACCATGTCTNCCTCGCTGCTCTTGAGCAAAAACCGATGCATGAGTGTCCTTCGGGAATCCGTGCTAAAAAATCAAGAAGTTTGTCTCAACACCTATTTCTGTTACTCGTACCATGTCTGTGCATTCTGTCCTTCCAACATCGAAGCACAAGGCCTTTGTCGTCTGACCAGCTCCCAAGACGTCCTCGATCGTTGATGCATTGCTTGCAGGCATGCACTGCTCGTCCATCTGCCGTGGCGGGAGCTTTCCGGAAAAATGCCATGGCAGCTCCTGCAGCTGCAGAGCCTCGGATCNTCTCTGAATACATGATAAGCAAAAACCATGCCTAAAACCTTATGTCTTCTTTATTCAAGGCCCTATCATAGAGTCCTACTGAAATCCGATACGTATAAGTCTTCCCTGCTCACCCTTGCCGTCGCTGTCGTCTTCCCTCCAAGCCCCATTTTGAGGTTGAATAATTGGCAAAAGGCAGAGCTCAAAGAAATCGAAGCAACAAAACAACCAAGAAACATACAATATCCCCGGCGTCCTTCCCGTAGCCATAAAGAACTTCTCGTCCTTCTGCAGAAGCATGCCGGCACTGAAGCAATTGGGCACCCAGAAGGAGCCGCTGGCAGCCACAACATTCAGCCCTTGCCTTGTGTCTGATCCAGTCAACATCTGTCTTAAAAGAATAGCAGCCATTACTTCGGACAAAGGACAGCTCAACTTCTCAAGTGCTTAAAGCTGATACCATATGAAAACAAAGGCTCTTGTCCGCTTCCAGCAGGGCTTGCATGAAGTTCAGCGAGTGCTGCGTGTGATGGAATGCAGAAGTTGATGGAAACGGCTTTGCAATGTTGTCCAAGTTCACATTTCGGCCTTCAAACCGATTTGGTATGTATTCTGTGCTCGTAAAGTGAGCACTGGCTAATTTCCTGCAATCTTACACTCCGTTGTTCTTCTTGTATGAAACAAGATTATGTTCCCAACAACTACAAAGAAACATCAATGCAAGTTGCAGGGCTGGGCGGATGTCGGGCTATACATTTTGGGCTTCAAAGCATTGGTCTGCTTGCCGACCCAATCGTCTGAATCCAGCTTCAGAGGCTTCGGGTTCTCGGCCGGGTCGACGAAAACTCGCCGCTCCAATCCGCGAACTGCAACCGACATCAGATTAGTCAATGATCCGACATCGGCTTTGCCGGTCCTGCGAATCGCATGCTGCATCTCCCCGAACACCGATTCAAGATTCGCACTCCACGGTACTTCCGGAAACCATGCATGGAGCAACTCCATGCCGTCACGTGTGAGCTGGAAGCCAAACCGCTCCAAGCAGCCCATAATTTCCCGATACTGCTGATACAGGACATAGCCGCAATGCTGATGGAGCAAAGCACGGGCCTGGGGTCGACTTTCCATGTTGAGCACAAGTTTCCACTCCCGGCACATAGATTCCAGAATTGCAGACTTCGTGTTTTCGTCTGCCTTGCTTGAAAGCAACCCGGCCGACTGGGCAGGGCTGCTGCGGAGATACAATGCATACTGATTCAACTCGTGGCTCATGCTGAGGAACATCTTCAGGCACTCAGGAAGCACCTTGTACATGTTCTCCTGTCGCACGAACTTCACCGGCAGCACCTGCGTGAATTCGAGATCTATGTCCCATCGCCCATTATGCTACACAGCNTTCACCGGCAGCACCTGCGTGAATTCGAGATCTATGTCCCATCGCCCATTATGCTACACAGCACCGCTTTACTCTATCTGCGAAACCAAAGCACGATGCTCTTGATGCGAAACTACTTTCGACGTGCCTGCTGCTGCTCTCAAATAGTCTGAGTTAACTACTCCAAGTGAAACACATCACACACACACACACACACGAAAACACATAAACACTCTACCAGGTCGAAGTGCTTCGGGTAGTTGTTTTGCAGGAATGGACGGAAAGGAACGGTTTTTCTCTGTCGTGTAGTAACTGTGGCAANAAGTAGTAATGATACTAGCAGTAGCGGTACTAGTAGTCCTAGCAGAAGTAGTAGTAGTAGTAGCAGCAGTAGTGTATTGGTAGTAGTAGTGGCAGTACTAGTGCTCATAGTAGTAGTAGAAGCAGTAGCAGAAGTAGTAGTTGCAGCAGCAGCAGCAGGAGCAGCAGTAGTAGTAGTAGTAGTGGTAGTAGGAGTAGTAGTAGTAGTAGCAGTAGCAGTAGTAGTAGTAGAGAAGCAGTAGTAGCAGTAGCAGTAGCAGTAGCAGTAGCAGTAGCAGTAGTAGTAGTAGTAGTAGTAGTAGTAGTACTGGTAGTAGTAGTAGTAGTAGCAGTAGCAATAGTAGAAGTAGTAATAGTAGTAGTAGTAGTCGTAGTAGTAGTCGTAGTAGTAGTAGTAGTAGTAGTAGTAGCGGTAGCAGTAATAGTCGTAGTAGTCGTAGTAGTTGTTGTTGTAGTAGTGGTAGTAGTTGTAGTAGTAGTAGCAGCAGTAGCAGTAGTCGT